>UCOK01010100.1:0-41911 GCA_900474325.1 Synergus umbraculus | reverse complement strand
CGCCCTGGTACTGGCCAGAGTTAGGCAACATTGGCGTGGTACTGGAAGCCCAATACTGGCGCAGATCTGGCTGAGTGTTGGGATGATAACGCTGCTCAGTACTTATAGCCAGGTTTAGTTCGGTACTGGATTTAAGTACTGGTGCAGTACTGGCCCGATGGCAATTAACAACTGGTACAGTACTGCGTCAATGGTGCCCCAAGATTCGATGCGAAAATAAAAAACTTTTGCATTATTATTATATAATTATAATAATCTATATTTACTAACATATTTAAGAACAACATTTATTCATTATTATTCAAACAATCACTACACTATTTTCAAAATCGCATTTTATTAAAATTTTTATTCGCCGCGGGATTTGAACCTATAAGCTTCGCAAAATTCCTAGTTCTTAACGCCTTAAACATCGCGGCTAACTTACCATGACATATGAAAAAAAAAATCTTAAATATAAGCTGCATCTGCAGGGCCGTGTGATAAGTGTTTGTGACTCATTCCATCGAAAATTTTTGGCTTTAAAGATTTGAACAATTTACTGATTAAATGTTTCTTCTTTTATAATCAATGAATGATTCTTTCTGAAATTATTAAATTTTCATTCAATTATAAACTTGATTTAATTTCCAAAAATTCAGAATTCTCAAACTTATAAATCTATAGAAATATTTGATTCACAAATTTATAATTCTTCGAAATTTAAAGTATATAAAATGATAAAATTTAAAAAATTGCAAAACACCCGAAAAAATATATTTCGTGTTTTTCTGTAATATATAATATCGATAATAAAAAAAATGTTATTATTTCCGGGATTTTAAATTTTGGGATTTTTATCTTTTTTCGATAGTTTTATATTTTTATAAAATTTTGAATTTCATAATCTTTATTATTTTTGAAATTTTATAATTTTGAGAATTGTAATTTTGGAAAATGTTTAGATCCTTGCCAGTTTCGTACCAATACTGGCCTTGAAGTTGGCATGAGTCCGCAGATCCAGTGCTGGTATTTTTTTTATTACTGTACAAAGCCAGTACTAGGTAGATTCTGGACTGCCGATATTGGAATTTGCATTTGATAGAGTACTGACCCAATGGTAAAGTTAGTACTACGCCAGCTATGGCTACCCAATATTAGCACATTACAACTGGCGTGGTACCACGCCAGTTGTAAAAATCGGCTCTACCATGTAATTTCCACTTGGGATAATAGCAACGCATTGCTAATTGCGAATATACCCATTGCCATTATTTACTAACACGTTTGCCAGAATCGACTCGTTTTCGATTTCAACGAATGCGTGTTATTCTCGCTATCCTCGTTAGTATCGCTTTCAACAATTTTTGCGAATTTTTTTCTCGTTTTTCTGCAGTGCTGCTTATGCTGTCCATTTCCTGTCAAGTGCATTTTTCAGTATTGTTCATTTAATAATACCATCTGGGAGATTTGATATCATGGCGATAGAGGCGAAATCTACCGGATTTAATGAATGAAAAAGTCTCTTTTTTGATAAAAATAACAATAGATAAATATTAGGCTCTTCTTTAAGATATGTGAATGGAAATATGTATGAGGGGTCCAGATTCGAGAATTTTGTAGATCCGAGCCGTGGACTAGAAAGGAACGGATTGATCGTAGTAGGAAGTTCAAAAGGGCGCACTAAAGATGTCATCTTTACGGGTAAATTCGCAAGCAGTGCAGGCGAAAGGCTCCCCCTCTCATGAGACCTCATCCTCTCCACGTACATCGTAAATTGCACTGCAAATAATTGATAGGCGAAGGCGATGTTTCTATTTTGTTGGCAGCACTTGTAAAGGAGCCCACGATTTATTCCGCCTCACCGCCTCGCTGTCTACCGGAGTATAAATGACTGTGTGTAGGGAGGGGGGGACCTTCCAGATCCTGGAACCGCCTGAGAAAATCGTCCCGAAGTTGATTTCACGGCTTTTCTTCAGATTTCATCTCAGACCTTCTGCTTCCGAAAGGCTTGCGACTTTTTTCGAAAAAGAAAGATAGTATCTTCTTAAAGGTGGCCTTTTTTTGTTATTTTTTAGATGAATCTGTCGAGGACTTGAGCTTGAGATAGGAATTTATTGGTCAATCTTATAGAATTTTTGAGGATTGAATTGATCTCGGAATTGATAGAGCTTGTGAAAGTAAATTATAAGGCATTCATGTTTAAAAGACATGTTTTTTTTATTACAATGCAAATATTTAGAAAATAATGGAAGACGAGAAAGTTTGACTGCTATAAAAGCAAAAATACTGATCATATAAACTGTTGTGAGGGACTCTGAGTGAAATTCAGTGGATTCGTAGATAAATTGCTCGGTATAATTTGCAACGACCCCGAAATAACACTGCCTGTCGAGATAGCCATTTAAGAAAATTTATTGTCACCTAAGCTGCACTCTGCTTGCCGGAATAGTCATTTAAATAAATTTATGCTGGCCTAGAGCTCCTTACGGGAAGTGTATGTGAACGACGTCAGAAAGCGCGTGCTTTTGTTGAGACTGCATCAGCACGTTATACGTTATTTGCACTTTTCTTACTCAAGGCCAAAATACATTTTTCCTTTATACAATCATTAATAATAATAAATAGAAATTTTTATAACTCTTATATATTAATATTCCTTAAATTTTTTACAAGTTTAATTTTGATTTTTAAATATCTCTTGAAAATTGTAGAGCTGCTGAATATTCTGAATAAAGAAAATTCGAGTCCGGGAAAGGTTGAATTCTTTACCTCTAGATTTATTTTCTGAAACAATGTAGTACGGAAAACGAGAAGATAAAAGTAAAAAGGTTTCGTTTTATTTCAGAGGGTTTTTAATGGTTATCGGTTTACTGAATTTACAAAGGTTTTTATATGCAAGGAATTTGAATAAACGTAATTTTAAGCAGCAAAATTTATGAATCGTTTCTGAGAGACGTGAGAAAGGAAATCCAGCCGTTCAATCCAGTGGATTAATCTTTAGTCTAGTGTATATTTCCAAGAAATGTGTTTGGTTGATATTTTCAGTAGACGCTGAGGAAAATCGCATATTATTCCATTTTCCACATCGAGCCGAGATACTCAGCGAATGAGAAAGACGAGAAAGTAAAAACGGGCGCGCACCCGGCTTACCGACCAGCTAGTTGGTAACGAAACGGCCGCCATAAATCCAGGGACCAACACATGCTTTGCATAATATAAGCTTCACTTCCCTCGGCGCACCACGCTGCCTTTCGTTTCCTGTTGCGTCCTCCTGGTCCTCTGGTTTTTCCCTTCAACCATCCTCTTTTTCTCCCTCTTGTTTCCATTTATACTCCTTTCGCGTTGAACGAGTTCTACCGGTTTTTTGAACGAATCGAGCCGCAAAAAAAATGTTGCCTGGTTGGATGAAGGAAAAGAGAGAAGAAATTTGTTAAGAAGGTGGAAAAGAAGGATAAATAATATAAGGAGTTGAGGGATAGATAGCATATGAATTTCCATCCATTTCTTTTATATCTATCTATTGTAGTACATAGATAGTTTTACCCCCTTCACCCGGTACAATCTCAAGTCTGGAAAAAGATGGTGACAACTGAAAAGTAGCAGGAAACGAAAGGATAGGAAATGAACGAGAGGTTCTAAGAGAACGAAAGTGGCATGGACAGGAAGAGACCACGAAAGTGTGAAGAGAAGGCTGAGAAATGACTGCTCGTGCCGAAGGTGGCAATTTGTGAGCCTCTCACGTTTTTACGTGCGAGCGCGTCTTGCATCACGATTCCACATAATGAGTGAGCACGCACGCTTAAAAGTCCTCATCTATGCCTGACAACATTCTTTCCTTTGCATTTATGCAAATTTTAATGGTTGCCTCCAAAATTTATGAACTATGCTTTGTACCTTACTTAGCTAAGACCATGGACCTATTATCTGATTATTGAAAAAGAATATATCTTTAAAGAAGTGCAAACTGCTTCCTAACAGTGTGCAAAAATATTCATTCCTTACATGCTCTCTACTGCTATGAAATACATACAAAGGTTGAATGCAATATCGGAATATATTTCGTATCAAGTGACATATGTGCACACATGGGATATATTTTTCAAATGTATCATTTGAAAAAATGATACATTTTTCCTGAATGTTTGTTTCCAATATTTCTTTTTCCATTTTTCGCTTTTTCTTTTCTTCTTTTTGGTTTAGAATATCTAGTTTTACACAACAATGTTTAGAAGATAGTAAAAAATTCATATGAGTAAGGAAGTAATTAAATCACATTTATTTACTTTAATCGAGGATTAAATAATTGAAGATTAAAGGTCTTTTTTATTCAAGTTTTCATTTCGGAATGGTTTTGTCAAGAAAAATCTTTTCCTCAATTTTCTTAGAAGCCCCCATTTTCTTTTCTTCGCCGACCATTTACCAATATCTTGATCCGCTTGATTTCATTTTCTGCCAGTCTATCTTCTTCTATATATACTAGGAAAGTTGAATAAAGGGAAGGTCTCGAATGCGCCCCGAAGGACACGAGGAAACGATAGGTAATGAGAATTGAAATTTAACAGCTGTAGATTTACTTCTAATCTGCAACAAACGACACTGATTACTTTTTTCATATTCAATCTCAAATCAGTTTCGTATTGAATGCTTTCAAAGGAATACAAATTAGTTACTTATTTATCTTATTCACTTGTAATCTTATTTACATGAATTTCGTTCCATAGGGAAATATAGCATCCAATTTTATATATTTTACATCTAATAAAGAATTACAATTTTCTATAAATAATTCCTTGATGAAAAATGATCACGGTGCTGATTTTCGGAATAAAACCCTAGAAATTAACGTCCGCTCACGGGAAATCTGAAAAATCATGCATCCAAATATGTATTTTCAATATTTATAACAGTTGCTCAATGCTCATTTGGATTAAGCAAATTGATTATTTATCATTCACCACAAACATTTACCACTCGTATAATCAATGCTTCGTAAATATTTATTACTACCCATTTATTGATATACATTAATTTTACTAATCTTCTCTATAATCATGCTGATGTTTGGATTCATTTATTTGTTTCAGGTGAGTCAGAGACGCTATAAATTACCAAGTTGTAAACCCACGTATGCAATTCTCGGCTTTGCATTTCACTATTCGAGTAAGTCGAGTTGTAATCTATTTCTATTTTTCTGGTATTCGATCATAATGGCTTTGAGCGAATGTGATGTGACATCATTCACGCTTCGAATTGCAATAATCTAACCACAATATTAATACGGTTAATGAGCAGAAAATCGAGACACTAACAAAGTGTGGCGGGAGGCAATAAATCACTCAGAAACTGCAGTAACTTCGCGATCAATATATAGTTATACCACAACGTTCACGTGCTTAACAAAGGGAATTGGAAAAAAAGATGAACGTAACCAGTTTTCACAATTTGTCGTGTATATGTTTCTATTTATAGGGTCGTTTAATTTATAATGTTTTGAAAATGTTTGAAGGTTCTTTATTGTAATCGAGTGGATAAATTAAGTTAGTAACTATCCGTCTCACTTACTTCTGCTCTGACGATCTTCTTCTATTCTATCTGAGAACTCAGACTTTGCCTAATCCTCGAACTAGCAGACACCGCGAAACTTGACGAAGCGCTTCTAATCAGCGGTACAGCTCGCCAAGTTCCTCAGCATTGAGTTACCGAAGGAACTCTCTTCTGCACCCTCTCAACTCCCTCAAACTCACCCTTTCTACTCAGAAACGTCTGTGCACCACAGCGTCTCTCATCACTTTCACTTTTCATTTTGCCACTCCATTCTCAGGTCACAAGCACCAGAAACTTTGATCCCCGACTGTGGTGTTACCTGGAGAACTTGGAACGTCGCATTTAAGCAATTTCTCATCACGTCGAATATTTATTCAAAAAATGGGAGAATCAAATAAGCAAATAAGTAAATAAGCACTGCAAATAACATATTCTTACAATTATTCAGATAGACAACATGTGCCTTTGTTGATTGAATTACTGGTCCGGTAGGTATCAAACTCGGACTATACGGTAGAGAGAGGGAGAGTTAATTTCGTAAGGACCAATAATTAATGTAATATTAGTGGGATACTGCTATCCATCGTACACTATTACCTATTATACCCCAGTGTTGGGTTATCGATTGCTACTCTCTACACAGTGCACAGATAATACGTTGTATGTACTTCTATACCTGTACCAGGCCTGTGTTCACATTGAACCGTTGTTATGTATTGATAACCGCAGCCAAAATTCGATCTTGTCATCTGCGGTTCTAGAATCGCGTTCTACTTTTTAAATCACATATTTTAGATGAAAATAGCCTCGTCAATCCTTTACATACTCAATTTCACATTCTCCAGGGGCTAAATCCTCATGAAACAATGATGTCGTGAAATATTTCGATTTTCATCCATTAGTTGGAAAGTTTTAATATTAAAGTTGCAATTGTAACTCCAGATGATGAAAGTACAGTGTGTTGCAAATCTCTGTGGAGATATTCTCGAGCATATTCTACTACGAAGCTGTGATTCGGTTGAATTCTATTCGAATAATAGACGATTGGAGATGCTCGAATTACAAAAAAGGAAATGAAAATTTGGTATGTGTTGGCGTATTTCCGAAGTTGAACAGTGAACACAAAGAGAGTAATTTCCCATTGGACTGTGGAACATTGACAAGGCAAAAGGGATAACGATTCCTGTGGTCGATGTTGCGAGGTAATGGCAAGTGAACGAGCATAGCTTGGCGCGTAAATCTGCAGCAGTAAAGTTGGTAGTGATAGGCTAATAAAGTGAGTGGGCACTGTAGGTGAAAATTGACCTCTGTTGAAGAGAGTAACGTGTTTGTATTGCCATGGCGCGTATTCTTTATGAATTTTATTATCTCCTTTAAATAATTACGTATAATGAACACGTAGGCAATTATGCATATCAATAAACCCCCTGATTGGTGGAGTCAATTAACGAAAATCAAGCATATTCCCGACTGCCAGAAAGGTAATTACAAAGTCTGATAACGTTGTCAGAGGCGTGTGGAACGAGTTTGCAGCGATTAATAAGCACACCTGTTCAACACTAGTGCGAATTCCTCTACGTGTGTGTGAGTGCAAGTGCACTAGTTCTGAAAGTGCGTCTGCAGTAACTCGTCTTATATACGCTTCTTGAGTGACACGTCCGCTCATCCCTTTCCCTTCCACGAGAGTGACAACACGTCCTACTTTCGAGACGAGATTCTATATACACTTGACGTGTGACACATACTTCTTAATAGCAGCTGTGAAGAGGTGACTTTATTAGTAGGTGATAACTTGAAATTATCCTGAGAAATTGATAAATTATTTTATTTATTTTATCTTACATGACTGATTGCATTCATTCACACAAATTCATTGAGCTAGATGTGAATTATAATCAGGGTGTCTAGCGGACAGGGAAACCAGGAAACCGGGAAAAACTAGGGAATTTTATTTAGGACCAAGAATTTTTTGTATTTTATATGATTGAAAAGTTCTGAACATTCAAGTGAACGAATTTTTATATTGATTATATTTGTAATTATAAAAAGTTTTTAAATATTGATTCATTACACTGAAAATAATAAAGAATTAAATAAACTTGTAATCCTGATTGTTATTTTTAGTTGGCACAATATTTCTGGATAAAATATAATTTGAAAAAAATATTTCGTTCATTTGAACGTTCGACACTCTATTCACATTATTTTATTGAAAAATAAAAGTCGAATTTTAACAGATTATTTTGATTTTTTAAGAGATTTTATGTAATTTATAAGAATTCATGGTATTTAATGATATTTCTAATACTTTTAATGTATTTTGAAGGATAAAAAGGTATTTTTTTAGTTATCATGGAATTCTAAAGAATTTCAAAAAGTTTCTGGGGATTTTAAAAGATTTTCTTAAACCTAAGAAGATTTTCGAAATTTTATTTTTTCTGAACATTTTAAGGGATTTTCAATGTTGTCATGGAATTTCCAAGAACTTTAGGAAAATTATTAAGAGATTTTAATGACTTTTAAAAGATTTTATTGGCATTTTTACGGATTTTATGGAATTTTATGAGATTTCTAATAATTTCAACGGATTTTAAGAAAGCTTTCTTCTCTTTAAATCTTAATTAGTGAAAAGAAGGTCAATCATTTACTTTAGTGAAAAATCCTACAAATTGTTAGTCATTTTTGACTAAAACTTTATGGAATTTTTAAGAATTTTATCGAATATGACGAGGTTTCTAATACTTTTTATGGATTTTAAATGATTTGAAGGATTTTTAAATGTTATCGTATAATTTTAAAGGATTCAAAGAAGTTTCTGGGTATTTTAAGAGGTTTTCACAAATTTCAACAGATTTCAATTGATTTTTAATACTTTTAGAATATTTTATAAGATGTAAAAGATTTAAAAATTTTTCAGTCATCTTATTGAAGGATTTAAAAGAATTCTACGTTTTTTAAAAGATTTTATAGAATTTGACTGGGAAAATACTGGAAAAGACCGGGAAAAACCTGGTAATTTCCAATTCCCTAGTTACTAGACATCCGGATAATAATTAAACATCATCAGGAATTGATCTCTTCTTAAAAATGCATGTATCTCTTAAAATTCGATGAAATTTTTACCAAATCTCATGCAAATCCTGAAAAATATTTATTTAATTATATTAAAACTAGTTTTAACAGTAATTTTATAAAAGAATCGAATGTACTCTCATTATCACAAAACTCTTCGACCCAATGAACTTTTACCTCACTCTAAGGATGAAAACGCTTTATGGGAGAGAGGTAACTGTAAAATCGTATAGTGGAGAACTCAAAAACTCTTAAATTAGATTAACCGCAACCGCAAACGTTCCCGCATACGAGGAGTTACGGTGTGTGAAGGAAGAAGGTGAATTTCAATTGGAGGAAATTTCAATCGAGCAGCACGAAACTCGGTAAACCGAAAACTGCATCCTGAGTTCGCATGCGAAGTAAACTCTCAGGCAGTACCGATAGCGTTTGTTCTATAGACGAGCGTGGATACCCAAGTTATCGTAAAGACGAATCGCATATATAAAAGAATATATAAAGATATAAAGAGGTATAGGATATATAAAGAGAGGAAGATATATGCATATTGTATATGCATAAGAAAAGAAGACAGAGTGAGTGTTAAGGTATATGAGAGGCGTCGTTAAACCATTAATAATCCGTATTACTGGGCACTCACAGCCAGCCGCGGTAAGGTTTCCGTATAACGTACCGTAGAAATGCATATTATCCATCCGGCATATCCGACATAGTACACGCGAGACAAGGGGTAGTCGAGTCGTATTTTATTAGCTTAGGGCCGTCTACTGTAATTTGCGATAGGTTACCGAATGCTACATCCAATGAAAAACTCCAACCAATCGGAAAAAGACAGGAAGGAATCTCCTGTATTGCATTACACTTTTAGAAATGTATAAATATATCATTTAGTATATATTGAAAATTCGACAACTGCAAAATTGGTTGAAACTTCACTATTTATTAAATTAATAGATAATAGTGAAACGGATCGATAGAAAATTGTCAGGTATGGCCAATTATCGATAAGAGTGACCATAATAATCCGAAAGTGTAATTAATGGAACTAGTTCATTTTAACGAGGTTCGTAGACGATGCGATTAAATTATTAATGTTCATGATTCTGTCGACGAGGAATACTTCAACAAGATCAATCCAAATTGATAATTTAATTATATTTACTTATTTATGTCTCTATAAAGCGTACGAGAATTTTCTCTATTCTCACAATTATAGAAGCAAGACTTAGCATAAAATCTATTGTTTATAAAAAGAAAAGAAATTATGATCACGTTGGTCTGAGATCGTTATCGTAACTTCGAACCTACATGCGATGTAAAAGCATTACGAAAGGCTTAGGGTAACGGCCGATAATTTCTTAGGTGTGGCGAATCCTTATCGTGGCTTGAAAGCGCGGTTTACGTTTATTTACGTACGCAAATGAGCGACTAAGCCGGTCGAAGAAATCTGGCTCACGCCTTGGTATTTCCCAAAGTTACGAGAACCGCATTCTATTTTTTTCGAATCTAATCCTCGCTCGCTTCGAAATTCTCCCGTCTGCTTAATTAATTGTCTTTAGATATAAATAAAAAACGATCCAGTACATACATACATATATACTACGTACTCTTGAATAGAGGAGACCTTATGAAATGGGATTTAGGTCCAGAGAAAAGCTTGATGTAACGACTCGTATAATGATTCATTGCTGACAATTGACGCGGAAACAGCGCGTGGGATACAGTAATTAAACAAACATGCTTGTATGGTGTTTCAAACGCTTGACAATGACTGCTAACAAATTAAACTGGTCCCCTCGAAAGAAACTATGAAGGCACATTGTCGTGCAGTCACGTTTACAAATTAAACGTATATCGAACGTTTAAAGCATGCTATATATGTCAGACTATGCATCGTACGAAGACGCGTTAATTATTGCCGCTAATTAAAGCATTCGTTTTCCTCTCATTCTCTTCACTTCGCCTTCTCGAGACATAGTCCTCTGCAGAGTTTTTCCTTCACAAAATCTACCTTCATATCGCAAAAAATCATTTCCAGCCTAAAATCCGGCATACAATCCTTCTATAAACCATAAGTAAAATATTTTTCTTTTAATTTTCTATGACTTCATTTTCGGTATGAATTGTTAAAACCGAACCAAATTGCTCTTGACCTTCATAAAAAATTAATAACGATAATTATTGAAATTTCATGACCTGTATCTCCTCAGGAATATTTCTATCAATTGCTGAGATTATAATTAAAACTTGAATGTAAATTTAGTACATCTCATCTGCCACTTGGAACCCATGCTAGTCTGACATTTATGTTTGATTAAGAGGAGAAATCCCCATGGGTATTTCATCTAATAGGTTTCCCCTCATTCCGTGATTCGTGTCAAGCTCCTCGCTTCGCATGCAAGGGTTGGTCTCACGATATATGTATTGCGGTCGAGAAACGTAGATAGCAAGAAATGACGAGTTTGCAACTTTAATACCAAGCATCGATCGACCATATAAATACTGTAGAATCTCGCTATAGACCTATAAGGATCCGGGTATTTATGGCGGCTTCTGAAGACTTTGAAGAGGGTCAACAGATCCGCTGGACACTATAACTTGTTCGTAATTTCTTCAAAGCCTTGTTCCCCGTGCTAACTTTGAAAATTACTAACTCTCCATATCACATTCTATCAGTTTTATAACTGCAATTAATAATGCACTCGTTAATTAATTTTAAAAGTCACGAATTTGTATTTATTTTTTACTCGAATTTATCTCGAATTCATTAATGAGAAGTTTCAAATTCGATCTCTTCCAAATCCTAATTATGTAGGATCATTAACGAACTTGTGGCTTTATACCCTTGAACATTCTACCCTTGAATATCCGGAAATTTCCTGAATAATTTAAAGCCAACAATGTGTCTGCTTGAAGATCCGCAGAACCGTGTCATTCATAAATAATAGGATTTAGATTTCCCTGAAGTATCGTGGGATCAATGAACTTTTGTATATAACGAGTTAGGCCAACCATTAACCCTGTTGTTCCGGAAGCTTGTGGTAAAAAGAAACAGATGTTGGGTAGACTGGGGCTCTCCGAGGAATAATTGGACCGTCGAGGTAATAATGCTGCCGATTAATTATTTAGTCGAAGTGAAATCGAATCGCATCCACTATGCAAATGGCTATCGAACCGAAACAAACTGAGTTTTACATACGTTTTCCTCTGAGTTACTCAGTCAATATCTACCTGTCTACAAGACCTACTGATTCACTGAGAATGTGACCCTTTGAGAATAGCTTCCGTTTTCTATAGCTACTCTCATTTTACCCTCGTGGTATAGATATATCTAAACCAGCAGGAAATCCGATAATTCGCATTGTAGAGCAATTCAAATGTTATTGCTTCCCACACTTTATACGTTTTCGAAACTTTGGGTATTTCAGATAGCAGTTGTATCGGAATCTTCGAAATAATCGGTAATGGAGTAAAATCTGGAGAATAGGTAACAGGCTTCACGTCATTCCGCTACTGTCATGTTTTTTTTTTTTCACTTAATGTAGACTTTAATGTTGGTGCCTTGAATTTGCAAGAACTTGGATCGGATTGGTAATGGATTTTCGATATCTGTTCGTGCCTAATAACCCGGTATGTCGATGACAGGACCGTATAATCGTCTACCAAGTGCGGATAACCACATGAACTCGCATAAGCACAAACCGGGTGCATGTGCTACCATCAGAGAACATCCCAGATACCTTGATCGCTGGGAGGACACTATCTCGAGTAGCAGACGTTGTTCAAGAGGCAAGTAGGGGTTGTCGCGTTGGTTCATTTACCAGTATTGTTGTTCGTTCCCCAGTCCACTAAACGGCGACTCGCTCCATCCTTCCCATCATTCCCGTCCTTCCCATGCAAACCTTCCCTCGAATCATCACCACTCCACAACTCCATTCACCGTGAACACAGCCACCCCCATCCGACACACAGTGATTGCACAAATGCACAAATGCACATTGCACAATGCATACTGCACATTGCACATTGCACACTTGTTTGCTGCGCACGTTGCCTCTGATTTGAATTCTGGATATCGAAAGCTTCGGTTCGATTTGTGTCAAGCTTATTTTCTTCAATTGTTCCATAATCGATATTAAATGATCAACAATTGAATCCTGATGATTACTTGATGAAGAAATGTGTGCTTTGAATGATAGAACTTTTGGAAAATGTTGGTATTGTCTTTCGAGAATTTATTTCAAGAAGACATTGAAAGATGACCTACTTGTAGAGGATTTGGTTATCATAATTGCAGCTTACATAACCACTTGCACTGTAATTTTCAGTGTTATTTATAAGGAAAAAACTGGTTTTTCAGAGAGTATTTTCCTCGACTTGCTTTGTAATTTAATCGCCGGTATACCTAACTCAGCGATGCATAAATTGCAATTGTCGTTCATAACTCAGCCTCGATTACTTTCAATCCTCTCTAGACGTTATCTGAATTACATTGAAGCAATGCTTGTTAAGCTCATTAGATGTTCTGCTGACTTCGATCGAACGAGGCCATTTATTTTCCAAGCAGTGATTATTATCTCTTTTCCGTTACGTGTAAACTCCTATTCGAAGCCAATCTGAGCCAATTTTCAATCCAAATTACACGACAAGGCTACAAATTGTTCGTCAAATAAGAAGCCGCATCATCTCTCTCGTGTCCCAAATTAACAGATTTAATTGTTGAAAATAATGTAGAAAATTGAAAATATTACAATAGGATAGGATTTTATTGAATTTAGAGAGATCTTATTTTATATTTTATTTTTATTTTTATTTGAAAATCTAATATTACAAGTAACATTTTAATATACCCGAAATAATAAATCAATATTCCTCACTACCGACTTATAATAATCTCAGATAATTGGCAATGATGATACCAATAAAAATAATCTGGCATTGTGTAGATTTTATTCTTTTCTGAACAAGAAACAATACTTTCTCAATCGGCCTTGAATGATGAATCGGCTTAATTAAACTTCTCTAAAGAAAGTTCTCCAGTTTCTTTTCTATATGATTTGTTCTCAGACCTGGTGAAGTCGTATCATTAAGAATATAGACTGGTCTGTGAAACTAGAGTTTTTCTGGTATCACAATCTCTCAGGAAGATTTCAAGAACTAATATTTTCTCCTTATAATTTCTTCTTATGAATCTCTTTAAATTATCCTATATTCTTTCTAGGAACCTCTTACAATTTCGCATTTCTAAATTGTAATGCTTGTTAAATATCAATTTCAATTACATAGGCAATATAACCATACACAAAAAAATCAAGGACTGAAAGTGTTTACAGCTTAAATCAGTTTTTAGGCTGAATTTCAGTCTTAAGTCAGTTTTTAGTCTTGTTTTAAGACTAAGAAATCTAAAAACAAGACTAAAAACTGACATAACACTGAAATTCAGCCTAAAAACTGATTTAACCTGTAAACATTTTCAGTCCTTGGTGTTTCTGTGTAGCGAATAGTCACTATAGCTTTTCATTTCTTCTTCATGATGTTTTATATACAAATTAAAAATTAGTAATATGCGCAATTGGATTCGTTCTGCAGAAAAAAAGAACAAGGTGTTAAAAGTATCAAAAGCGAAAATTGTCGAGATGAAATTGGAAAATACTGTCGTAAATATCATACCTTTGTTCGCACAAAGCTCTTATACGAAGAAAATTCATTTTTCCCTGTATTTCATCTCTCGTTTTTCACCGCAAAATAACTTTTTTTTTTTTGACGTTTGAGGGAGGTCGATGCGGTGTCGTGCTCACATGAAATCGAAAAGTGCTACCATGGCGAGAGAGTCGAGCTTTGCCAATGCAAGCAGAAATAAAATATTTGAAATAGACCCCTATAGATATATAGTGTCAAGGGTTGGTCGGCAGTGGTTTTTTCTACCGGTCGCACCCGCTAATCCATCGATACCCGTGATATACGTAAAGGTAGCGAGCATGGTGCGACGGTTCGCGGTGAAAACGGCCCATCCGACAGGAGACGCATTACATTTGGCAGCGATTTCACTCAGTGAGATTAAGCTTATTTTCGCTAGGCGACTCTGGTTGCCAGAATCGCCTCTGCACTTCGGTCGGCTTCTGCCGTCGCTCTTGCGAACCATGGCTAATCATAGATATCTCTCGGCAGCGATCTGGATGGGAATTTCCGGTGATAGGATCCGCGGTTGGCTCCGGTCGGCGAAAATAATTCCGCGGATGAGTATGTGTTCGGATCAAGAAGATATTCGCATCTGGTAATCAGGCACGACTTCATCTTCATGTTGCGTGGCCATGCCAGACTCATAACTGACACATGCGGCATGGTCAGACGTATTAAGGTGATCAAAAAAGGATAAAAGTCTCCCTCACAATTTTAATTTAAATTTCTCTCCCTACATTTCTATATATCTAATTTCATTGACATAAAATCTTTTTCCTTCTCGTGAATTTGATTCTCACGAATCCGCATGAGATAATATACTTTGAACTCGGAAAAACCAGGGAAAGAGGGAGTTATGTTCGGCCAAAGGCACTTCATCAATTTCAATTTTTGAATAAGTAACCAATATGAAGTTGAAAGTTGTGGCAGTGATGGAAGGTACAGTATGGAAGAAAATGGGCGAGGGTTGGAAGGCAGCTTTCGACGTGGAAATTCGAAAACTTTGCGCATGAAAGGGGCGGATAGTTCGAAGAGTGACGGAGAATGAGGGTGAGATCTGGGACAGCCAGGAACTAATCTAGAATCGTTATAAAGCCAGAGGGTAACTCCTGGTCCCCAAGTAGAATTACGACAACTGCGAACGATCTTTCGAACTGTAGGCTTGCATCAATTAACGCTGAAAGTACGACGAAACTTCAAAGGATGCGACAATTATTCGGCTATGAGAGAGACCTCGTAGTCTCTCGACCCAGCATCGTCTCTTCCGGTCCGGCTCTATCCATCCACTAAATGAGTTCTCTTGCCAACTTTGAAAGACAATTACCTGCCTTTTGAAAACGCAGGCTATTCGACTAACGGTGTTTCAAGTCTATCGAAGGTTCGAAGGTAATAAAGGATTACGAGAGCCTTCAATCTTCAGCGAATGTTTATATTCCTCAACTTATGTTTATATTCCTCAACTTCTGTTTTTGCTTTTTATGGAATGTGAGTCTTGTTTAAGTTTTATTCCGAAGTTAAGAATGCTACTGATGCCACTGATTGCAGTACTAACACAAGTTAAGATCACGTGACCTGAGTTTCGATAGAAAGTGATACACCTACTTGAGTTCTATGGTTGAAGTTGTTCGATATTCTTATCCTGAGGAGATCCCTAAGGAAGCAAGCGAGCGATACCAAGCAGGAGTGGTCGACTCATTGTAAGGGAACAATAGTCGAATCGTAGAACCGCAATCGCATAAATTGTCTGGGGGAAGGGGAGATTTCGTCTCTGCATATTAAGAGCATAGCTTGTCTCTCCCTGCTAAGGCATTTCTGAATTCTGTTTCTATTGTGCGACTCAGAATATTTCAAGATCGTATTAATTCGCACCTTATGCACGCACAACCGACAACCATTGTATGGTGTTGATGCGAAAGCAATTTCATTTTTATTCTTCATTTTGAAAGCATCTCATTTTGGAACATCCAAGTTTGGACTCTTTTATTTTGCAAACAGGAATACATTCAACATTCAAAGTCTTCCATTTTAAAATATCAACTTCAACTTCCTCTGGGTTCAATTTTAATATTGATATTTAATTTTTTAAAAAACTGGACATGTAATTTCGTGAAAACTTGTTTCTTCGTTTTGAGTTGGGTCAAACTTACTCCACATGTACAGCTCATTTGCTCAGCCAGTTATCGGCTTTTCGGTGTTTCTCTTTCTTGTGCATGTAACCTCTTTTTGCGCCTCACTCTGGACCTAACTTGGTAGCGTTAATTTCACGAGTTAGACCATTTGGCACTTACCACCACGACGTCTTTTTCCATCAGTGATGCATCCTGTTGCCTCTCTCTGAAAATTCTACACAAGCGAATGAACCGATAGGTGTTACTTACATGCCAGGAGAGTTACTGCTGGACCGATTGATTTTACGGTCGCAGTATGTACCAGTTTCTCGAAAGATTGGTAATAAAGCAGCTCTAACTCGAAAGGAGGGTGAAACGGCGGAAGTTTGCCTCAATAGCTTAATATCAAGACTTAAGTGGTTGAATGATTCAGAACAAGTTTCTCGAGAAATGTTGTGCTTTCCTAGATGATCGTCTTAGCCAAGAAACTCTACTGGTCGCACGAGTCAATTTTATTCGACTTGAAATTTTGCGTCATTAGTAGAATTGCAGCTACAAAAATAAACCTTTATTTTTATTATGTTTGAGAGAATAAAAAACTAAGTGTTTATCAGTTTTTAATGTTTTTATCAGTTCGCAAAGTGAGAAAAATTGAAGAAAAATGTGTAAATCTCTCGAGACCTTTCCTTAAACAAATAAACTGCATTTTCCGATATTTTTTCGTTTACAAGACTTATGGACTTGCAAAATTAGAACCGAAGTAAAGTCCAGAATAAAAGTTCTCATTTAGAGTTCGCTAGGAATATCGATTGTCGTAATTTTAGTCTCGTTGCGTAAAGCTAATGTAAATGGAAGCATATCTCTAATTTATTAATACAAAGCTTTTCATAGCTATATTATTTCTCATACTATATTAGTATCGGAAATGAATAAAACATCGTGTCTTGTTTTATTCAAAGAACCTTTATATAGCGTTTCGCATTATATTATTCTAAAGAGCTTATTTGGATTATTATTATTAGTTCAAGCTACAGTAAATATTAGAGCTTGCATTCCGAAAAATGAAATGAAAATTGGTAGCTACGGGAATTTAGAAAAATCGTTTCAAGTATTGTTTATTCTCTCAATTAAACAACTCGTCGAACGCTATCTGATGCCCAGCTGTTTCCATTCACAGCGCATACAAATAAAGAGAACATTAAAATGTATGGCGCCTGTTTCGCGCGTTGGAAATGAAATCGGGTTGCGTCGATAATCCTGTTATCAGCGAGAAGCCGCGTGTGTCAGTTCGTAATGAGCCAAGCAGTATCGGTCAATCATTGATCAATGATCATGCTCTCAATGGCCGATAACGATTCGTAGTTGAATGTTGTTGTTATCTCTTCTACTGTTGCGACAATGGCATCGATTACCGGTATAGATCGCCAGGTGTGAATCACCTTTAACGATCGCGATGCGTGAAAAATATATTCGAGGACTTCTAATGTGAATTATTATTATTTTTTTTTTGTAAGAGATTATGTTAACATGTTTAAAAAGTTAATTACAATTGTCCCATCTAATTGTTTTCGATAAATATCAGTCCAGTACTATTTTAATCTTTATCCAACGATAATAAATGTGATACAATAATTCATGAGGAAAATTCCCCTTCACTCTACGAAAATTGGTTATAAAAAGCAAACGACAGAACAACAACGCTCTAACGATAAATGGATTATTCTCGTGGGATTAAAAGAAGTGCTAGAAATGGAAGAAGTAGATTTTAACCGAAAGAAAAGAGGAAGCAAGAAAAATATATAGATTCAATACATCTAAGGTTTTACTTACGCCCTGGCTCTAGAGAAATTGATCAATCAACTATCTGAGCTCGAACTTAAATGACTTCTTTTTAGAAGCGTACAATACTGATTCAGGAATCAGAGACTGCCACTTACGAAATTGGTAAACTGATCAATTGATCTGCAAGTTTCAGAATTGATCGATCAACTTTTTCTAATTTAGGAAAAACTTGAAAAAAGACTTAATTTCTTCATAAAATATAATATAATAAAAAAAGCTCTTTACTCTCAAGCATAAAATTAATTGTTGGTGACTATTTGATCTAAAAAATGTTACTATCAATTAATTGGAGGAAGCTAGTAAGAAGCTTCGAAAAGTTTCATTCTTAACCAGGATGAAGTGGTTTTCGATCTAGAAGTGTTATTGGATTTATTCTTCGTGAAAAATAAAGGAATCACAAAAAAGCTTGTAACTTAGCTCACTACAGAAGAAAGCTGCTGATGTTCTTGAAGCACTAACACTTAAATTGTGCCAGAAGAAAGTATCGTTACCGATAAGGGTGACCTTGCAAAACAATCAATTATCGAGGAAACTTTCCAAACTCCACCCTCAATTCACCTTTTCTCTATCTCTCTTTGTTTCCAGTCTCTCTCCTCTCTCACTCCTGGATTCTGTGCCTTTCCTGCGATCAATTTTGTCCGATACTTTAAACCTGCTCTTGAAAACTTCTTTCGAGACGAAGTACCCTCTACTGTTCGCATTCATTTCCTCACAATTCTGATAGAAAATAACGATCTCAAATCATTTGTGAGCTTTTTTCCAAATTTCTCTTTCAACACCCATTAGGTAACTCTTTTTCCAACACCTATCTTATTGTACATAATATTATGTATACTTTTTCATCAAACTCTTGAATTGCATAGAAGTTCGGTATACTCTGGTGAGCTTTTGCAGCAGCCCGGAGCGTCCTCGTTCCTTAAGCAAATTTGGATTGTTGTAGAGGCGACGTTTCGTTTTTCTAGGGTCGTGGAGAAAGGGTAGGTTGAATAAAGAGAGCATGTTTGCAGGCAGGAAGTCCTAGTAGTGGGAAATCCCTAAGAAAGTGCCTGTCGAGTTCCTGTACAGTTTACTTAGACAGTGATTTGAAGCGAATGCTCGGAAATTTGACATTCCCGCAAGCTGCTCTGCCCCGAGATGCTGCGAGCTTACGGAATTCTTCTACTTTATACATATACCAGGTGCAGTACGTTTCGATGTCCCCTGGGTTTTCTCGAAGGTCGATTGAAGCAGAAGAAAAATGCGGATGGACGTAAATATCAATTTTAGAATTTTTAAATCTAATATTGACAGCTCCATTCAACGGACCATTCAATTTTATTTCATTTCGAATTAGAGATAATATTTCGAAACATTAGATACTTTTACTCGTGTAGAAATTCCCAAACCTGGCCCAGACCTGTGATGGAACGCGGAACCTGACCGGGCCCAGGCCGGGCCAGATCGGGGCCAGACATTGCCCGATTTAGCCAGATCTGGGCCCGGTCTGGTTCCGCGTTCCATCACCGGTTTGAAATCACCCGATCTGGGCCCGACAGGGGCCATAGCAAAATTTCTGCACGGGATAATTACGTAATAGTTTATAGGTTTTTAGAATATTAAAAGAGTTTCATCACTTTTAATGTTAAAGGCTTTAAAGCTTTTAAAGGCTCTGAAACCCTAATTATTATCAGAAACCCTATCAATTATTTGAAATCCTATCAAATACTGCCTGAAACTCTATCAATTACACAACGTCAAAAAATCCACGCCCTTAATGAAATAATTTCTAACTAAATTTGCAAGCTTATCTCACAAAACAATATATTTCGTGAATTCAAAATGAAAATCCCTATGCATTTATGTAGAGTTTATACAGGCTCGAATTTAATACCAAGTGGGTGCAGAATTTGTTGTACAAGAGATTGCACTTCAAATACAATAAGCTCTTCTCCCCTGTGACACGTTACATTACAGTTTCTTGCGGTGAAACACTGGCGCCATCTGATGGAAAGTGGTTAGATAACACTGAATGTAATTCTAGCAAGTGCAGTGCATTCTGCACCTCTTGGATCTTCGCAATTAAATAAAAACTATTTTGAATTTAGAGTAGAATCTTGGAAAAACCTTCGTTAAAAAATTGAAAAGAAAACTCAATATTTAAATATTTTCATTATTGTCGACTTTCCGAAATGCTTTTATTGGTCACGAATTTATGCTGACTCCAAATAATAAAGAATAGTTGATTCTTTACGTATAGTTGCGTTTTAAAAAAGAAAGAACCAACGTTGGAAAGATTTTATTACAGTAAAGTTTCGATTGACATCATTCCAATTGACATCATTGCAATTGACGTCCATAGAATTTTCGTCGGCCCACATTCAGTGATGAGGGGAACCCAGGGGCAGGAAGAGACTTCTCAGTGTATTCTCTATTCAATATTCAAGAATCAAATAGAAGTGTCTATAATTGGATTGTAGTTGTTATATTTTTGTGGAATACACAAGAGCAGAGATCGTCGAAAGCAAAGCTCAGGATTGGAAATGTTATAGATACTACCACTTGAGAAATCTTTAAGATTTTTCAGAAGGTTCACTAGAAACGAAGCTATATTCAAGGATCGAGAAAGAAGGTGAAAGAATATCCTGAATTTTTCCTCGTTTTCGTGATTGACCATCCGAGACCGGTTTCTGTTAGCTCGAAAGCTCTTGATTTCAATAGAAGGAAGCTGCGTACATTCTACGCTTCGAAAAGTTGATTTTATTTTATCCACTTCACCTGGAGAAAGTTTGCAATCTTTTCAGATAGTATGTGACGTACAGAATGATTGATTTAGGAGTAGATTCTTTGGCTGGCTGTAAAGTTCAGAAATTCATTTTAGGACATCATACGTGCTTGGAAGTCCATTCTGTCATTCTGGTGAAGAAATACTCATATCTACAACATATTTCAAGTCTTTCAATAAAAAAAAACTTTGTTCTTTTTCAAATATATACAAACTTTTCATTTAAACTATATTATAAGTTTTAATTCGATTAGTTCTAACTTTGACATTTCTTTTTGTTGCAGGTGAGTTGTCATGATTTGATCATTTTCTCCAGAAGGATTTCGCCCTACTTATCGTAAGTTCTGCGTTTGAGAATTGACATGCATCAATAATAATTATGATAAGGTATTTAGAAATACATACGTAACAATTTTCATTGAAAAATAATATAATGCATTTGACATCATTAATCACGCTTCATATCACGATTGATGACTGATTTTTCACCTAGTTTATTATATATAAATATAAAATAGAGAAAAGAGAATTGGATACAGCAATTTGACCAATTTTCAAGACTAGTCTTTTGCGAAAACTAGATAAATTTTTGAAACACAATTGCACAAATTAATATGACTGATAATAATCACTCTTCTCACGTTCCTAACTAATTTTTGCAAAATTCAAACAGTGTGTGCTTCAATGCAAAATATTCACAATGCAAGCTAACACAAATCACAAAAGTTGTAGATTATATTGTAAAAAATAACTCGGATTCTCTAGAAATAATATTAGGTCAATAATAATCTTAATTAACCCTGTGTTAATCATTTTAATCATTTTAATAAGTTCTATTTTGCAATTTTGTTTCAAATCCACTTTAAATCTTGAAAATTTTTAAATCCGATACAATTTGTTTTTATTAACATCTTAAAATTTCTTAAAATCGTTTGAAATCAATGTAATCCCAAAATTAAATATTTTTTAAAAGTTATGATTTTGAAATCCATTAAAATTATTTGAATTATTTTGAAATCCTAGGAAATCTCTTTTAATCACTTCAAATTCTTTAAAACTGTTGAAAGTCTCATTCAATGTTGAATTCACCTCGCATTAAAAATTGTACAAATTTTAAGTGACTTGAAAGTGATAATCTAAAAGTAATTAAAAACTTAGTAGCCGTCTCCCTGAATAAAACTAAAAAGTTCATCCGGAGAGATGAAAATACTATCTGCGCAGAGATGCTGGGGTTCAAAAGCAAAGGCAAGTGTACCGAGAAAGAAAGGTGGAATAAACGTGAAAAATCACGCCCTACGAAAGCAGAAAATAACACGTTGAACAATTTGAGAGAATACAGAGGCACACCGACGGTTTCCAATCGGTTGCACGGACGCAACAACGCGACGGTAGCGAATGCAGCCGCAGCTCTCGTTCACCCTAGCATTTTGTATTTTGTATTCTGCATTTTGCATTTTGCCGTGGCGTGGATAAATTTAGCGTAAATAATGCGGGCATTTGCGTACGCCCGTCTGCCTGCCGCAGTGCAGAGCGGTTGGTAGGTGGCAGCAAGGTGGAAAGGTTGGTTGGTTGGTTGGTTGGTTGCTGGATCGTAGGGAACGCAAACGTAAACGTGAACGTGACAAGCCTGCTGCGACGATCTGGCCAGAGACCTTTAGAACATCATTCGACATTTTTTACCTTCCTCATTTTATATTCCATCGTTTTCCATTTGAAATTAAATTCCATATCAATTTTTTTATGTAACTGCCGTTTGCAACGTTTATAAACGAAAATACAGATTTAAAAAAAATTACTTTTAAATCATTTTCTATCACTTGAATGGCTATAAAACAATACAATAAATGAAAAAGAAGTAGCTTTTTTTACTTAAATGTGTTTTTACAAGCCTAAAACTCGTAATAAAACAAGAAATCTCAAAAAAAATCCAAAGTTCCCTCTAAATACTCTGTTGTCAGATTTCTTTCCAAATATTACTAACAAATGGTGGTATGTGACACCAAAAAAAGTTTCATCCCCGGAAGAATGCTAAATTTCACGCCCAAACTCATAATAAAACTAAAAATCTCGAAAAAATTTTATAAGTTCCCTCTAAATACTCTGACAACAGAGAATTTAGAGGGAACTTTGGATTTTTTTTGAGATTTTTTGTTTTATTACGAGTTTTGGGGTTGTTAAAACACATTTGAGTAAAAAAAGCTACTTGTTTTTCATTTATTGTATTGTTTTATAGCCATTCAAGTGATAGAAAATTATTTAAAATTAATTTTTTTAAAATTTGTATTTTCGTTTATAAACGTTGCAAACGGCAGTTACATATTTTTTTCTATATCATTTTTTTCCATAGCATTTTTGTATTATTTAATGTTTCGGTTATTATAAAATATCAATAATTTAGTTCTTAAAAGTGAAAATGAAGAGACAATTAATAGTGAGAGCATGAGAGAATACGCCAGCCTCACTTTTAGTATTTTAATAAAAGAATGATTAAACCGGCTTTAATTTCACGAGAGTGGCGTTAAAGCCGGAGATAATATTATAATATTAGCACCTGAGGCTAACACTGCACTCTGTATGAGGCCGCTTATCTGCTATTTAGTCGCTAAAAATATTCATATCTCTGTTAAAACGCGACAGACAGACAGGAATTGGAGAACATTATATTTTGAAAAATAGGATCCCCTGCATTCGCACACACAAAGCACTTTCGTCACGTTAAACGAGATAACGTGTTGAACATGTGAACCCCTTAACGGCATTTGAATGGTTGAAGGGTGGCCATTGTTTTTATGTGATGATAAGGTTGTGCCTAATGGTGTGTGGATTGCCGGACCTGTTCTAAATTCACTCCCAAAGATGTATTCGTGGTAACCTAATATTGCCATATTATATACACACATAAATCTATTAGTACCGATTATTAGTCAGTAAATAAAAACTGGAAATTTTCTATAGTCTATAGTAAAAGTTAAGAGTAGAAAGATGGGCAATAAACGTTATCTGCTGAAGGGACGACCTGGATTTGGTGGCTTATTGCAAAATGAAATGCATTTCCGTATTAATCATATGGTTACTCGTGCAAGGAGAATCGATATCATATCGAGCGGGCGCCATCTTCCACGATTTCCATGAAAGCAATCGTCCAGAAAGGCAGATAGCGGGAGAGGGTACAAAATGAACCATTGCAGTGCATAGTGAAGAGCGGTGTAAACGCACAACGTATAATATATAGTCTATAATGGATCACGCTTTACGCGGATAACGTGTAATGTATAACATACAATGTATAACGTACAATTTTTGTGTCATTTTGAGGATTACGTTCTACCGATTATGGATATATTCTTAAAATGTATAGCGCCTGATCTGCATTTTCTCGTTTCTTCATCTAATCGCAGTTGCGCAAATAACGATTATCTTCGCAGCAGCAAAGCATCATGTGCAGTGCCGCGACTCGGGATACTCTCTGTAGTTCATATAATGGCCATATTCGGCTTCCCTCAGGGCCTCATCCGTTGCATCACCGACAGATAACGAGGTGAACCTGTCGGAAGAGCTCGAGCTGAATTAACGAGGTCAATTCTTTCGGAAAAAAACAAGCATGATTTTTTGTTCGAGAATCCCATTTTAGTGATGATATTGCAGTGAGAGAAAAACTTTACACAATAAAAATGTCATGTTTTGTGAACATTTAGATGAACTGGGTCCTAAAATATATAGAGGAAGAGTGATAAATACTAAGAAAGGGAGACAAGGAAGAAAAACTTAAGAAGGTATCGAAGAAGGTTTCGCATTAGCTTTAACATTGATAAGGTGTTTCGAAGGTTGTTGAGCTGAGGTAGCTACCGTGGGAAGATTTTCCTTATACTTTACGTACTTAACTACTTAATAAGCTGTCATTTTCTGCCCATACATTCGCACACTAATACGCTATTGTGCTAAAAGCACCCTCTCGATCTTTTAATAATGAAATATCTGCTCTTTAGGAAAATGTTGCAAACTTAATAATGCTCTTTAAAAAAATGTTTCTTCAAGGAAGGAAAATCTAACTCAGTGTTTATACTTGATCTATTTTATTTTGTAATATCAATTTTGTCTAAAGCAAATACTTTCTTGACTTTTCCTGGAATTTTTAAAGACTGAAATCTAGATGGATACCGAGGCATGTTTTCAACAATAGCGTGCAGTGCATGTTGGGTTGCAAACACGTGTTGTATTCCACGAAGAGATAGGTCGGCATTATTGTCATGGAGGGTGTGAGACTGTGCGATAAATTAATTATGGGTTAACCGACATAACGAACTCTACTGACTGAGTGGCGGGGGTCGATATGTCTGAACGAGTCGCTTGCTAATCCTCGTAATCAGCAGGTGTACGTTTTCCCTGTTAGGTACCCCACACGCCTGACATCATTATTACTCTTATATCCTTATTGCCTATCGATCGCTTCTTGTACCGTTCTAACGATAATGGATTTTGATTCAAAACACCATCATTACGCTCATTTAGTGCAAGTTTACTTATCAGGCCGATATTAAGAGCAATTTTCTCAACAAGAAAAGTGAAACCCACTATCGCGATTATAATCATCTCAATTGCTGTTCACGTGTTCAATGTTTATGATCCCAAGTGCTTTACAACCTCACGTATAATAATTCTGGAATCAATTACTTTATTTAGCCTTTTATGCTTTATTATATTTATATTAGGGTGTATAGTGGACCGGGAAACCGGGAAAAACCTGGGAATTTTATTTGAGTGGGGCAAAATGGGAAAAACCCGGGAATTTTAATAGGAACCAAGAATTTTTGATTTGATTTTATTTTTATTGAAAAATCGACGTTTTTCTGCTTTATTTTCTCTGTATTCTATTAGAAAACCAACACGCGATTATTTTTTTTACTTCTTGTAACTTCAAGTCATTCAAAGGTTTTTTAAGGACTCTAAGGAATTTTAAGGCATTTTAAATGTCTTCAGGAAACTTCGATGAATTTCATGATATTTTAAGGAATTTCATTTAATTCTAAGGAACTTAAAAGAAATTTAAGGGATTTTAAGCAAAGTTAAACGATTTTCAAAAGATTTTAAAATTATTTAAAGATATTGAATAGTTTTCACAAGATTTCAAGACATTTTAAGGGATTTCATCAGATTTGACTTTAAGGAATTTAAAGGAATTGATTCTAATATAGACTAAATCAAACGAAATCCCATAAAATATTTTTAAATTATTTGAAATATCGTTTGAAATATTTTAAAATTCCACAAAGTTCATTAAAATCTCTTGAAATGTCGTGAAATCTCGTAAAATCCCTTGAAAACTCTAAAAGTCCCTTAAAATTTCGTAAAGTTTCTTAAATTTTTGAAAAATACACGAACATAAAATCCTTCAATATTCCTGGAAGTCCCAATTTGAAAAAAAATCCTTGAAATCTTGAAAAAGTTTTCAAAATACTTAAAACCTTTTTGCAATGCTTTGAAGTCTCTTTAAAAATCCTTTAAATTTTAAGAAATCTCTCTTAAAATCAATGCAATTTCTGCTAGTCAATAAATTAAAATTTTTCGCTTTGGAATCTGTGGAAATATTTCTTTAAAATAGGTTTATTCTATTGAATATAATAATAAAAAATCATCAGACTAGACGTCTGAAACTTCAACCCAGTGCGATATGTAATAATTTTAAGGAATTTCAACAGATTTTTCTAATTTTTAAAAGATTTTGTGTAATTTTTAAGGGTTTCATGGAATTTATTAATATTTCTAATATTTTAAATATATTTTAAAGGATAAAAAGGTATTTTATTAAAGAATAGAATATATTAAAGAATTTCAAGAAGTTTCTGTGAATTCTAAGACATTTTCTCAAACTTTAAGAGATTTCGAAGGTTTTTTGCTCGGCTTTTCGTGAAATTTTATAAGAGATTTAAAAAGGTTTCTGGGATTTTAAGGGATTTTAAGTCTTGTCATGGAATTTCGAAGATTTTCGAAATTTTATTTTTTCTGAGAATTTTAAGGAATTTTAAATGTCATGGAATTTCCAAGAATTTTAAGGGATTTCTTATTTTTAAAAGATTTTATGCAATTTTTAAGAATTTTATGGAATTTGACGAGACTTCTACTACTTTTAATTAGATTTTTAAATGTTATCGTAGAAATTTAAAGAATTTGACCAAGTTTCTGGGTATTTTAAGAGGTTCTCACGAGTTTGAACAGATTTGAAGAGATTCTTATGACTTTTAAAATATATTTTATGGGATGTAAAAGATATAAAAATTTTTCAGGGTGTTTTATTGAGGGATTTAAAAATGTTGTCATGTTTTTTCAAAAATCACTGAAAAAGACCGGAAGAAAATCGGGAAAATAAGGTTATGAATTCGGGCTTTAGAAAAGGTGTTTCAAAAAAAGGAGTTTTGTCTAGAGTTTGGATTCTGAATATATTCAGACACACCAGAGACGAGAGTGTAGACAGCAGATGCATCGGTTACAAATAATGATGCCAATACTAATACCAGCAACAGTAGAATTTCAGTATCGACAGTACTACTTAATCCCCGACGATTGCAATTTAACAACCTAACTGGCGGGGCGTCTAGGACAGGACTCGAATTATCCTCGAGCCGGAAGATCAGTTCCCAATAATCCGTGGCACGCGCATTTACATTGGGAACGAGGCAATAAATACAGCATTTACACGTAGTCCCGCGGTGCGGACCGAGTACCTGCAGGGTGGATAAATTCCTGGCCATGGTCCAGCTCTCGCTCCCTAGTCTCCCTACTGCCTCCACTTCGCAGTTCTCGAAGCCTTTCAGTTTCCTCGATACAAATGGATGCTGCGCTACGTTGCGCCACGAAACTGCGAAACTACCAAACTACCAAACTACGAAACTCTACCAAAACTCTGGAATGGGAAGGCTTGCTTCCCCTGGAGAAACTTGGAGGATCGAAGACGCTGCCTGGAGAAATCGGCGCAATAACCGTGACCATTGCAGGTCGACGGGCTAGAACGCGAGGGAATAAATGAGTAAAGGTGAGGGGTTAATTTGCTAGAAATCGCGCTGTTCTCGATTCCTCTCGGTTTTAATTGAGAAGCATAGGAGAATAGTGTCGTTATCATTCCCAATCAACCTCGAGAGAAGTATATGTAATAATTGGGTAATAAAATTCTACCCGTGCCAACTGAAATTTCCTGTTTCAATACCAAGATTCCATTTGGTCCCATGGAGTTGAAATTACTAAAAACATTTCTATAACTAGAATACAAGATATCAGATAAAGCTTTAAGGGCATGTGTTACTTACCATATGAGCAAGTTTTTAAACCTGGGGTTTTTTCTAAAATTTTTACATTTTCAAAAAAATTATAGTCAACATCCGTCAATTAATAAGTAACTTAAATTGTCAATTTAGTGACAGGAATTTAGTGAAGGCTAAATTTAAAAGACTCTTGATAAACTTGAAGAAATCCTCTTTATAAACCCCTCTTGAAGCAAGGGAAGAGTATAGAGTAAGCCCTGGAAATCGATTGACGTAAATAGTCAATGACGAGAAAACCATAAAGTGCGATAGTACGTTGAATGTCAAATTACGACGTCTCGTCTCCTAGAAATGTATGTATTACAGAAGCGTCTCTTCTCTAGAGACCGAACGTCGGTTGGTGGTAGTGTCACATTTCTGAGCATTAAGTATTCATGATTGACCTACACTCTGATACACCTGTGGACATTAGGGTCTTGTGTAAACTGTTAGCCGTAAGGGCTGCAGGAAACCCAGCACCCTATTTTCCATGCCAGGCTGACTAGGCAATAATTAATTCGTGGTTAATTCAACGCTTTAATTTAAATAGTTTTCACATTATACGACCCTGCAAGGAAAAGAACTCCCTCGAGCAAACAAACTATACAAAGCTGTTACACGTTACATCCTATTAAAAGTTACCCGGAATTTATTCACTTCACTTGTACTCTCTCAGTGATAGTTATCATTTTACTCATCTCTGTTTTGTACTTCAATTTGATTTATAGAGAGTCAGTTTAATATTTTAAGTTAATAACAATTAGTGTCATATACAAACCATCTGATATGAACGTGACAAATATGACAAAAGTTTAAATAGATACTAAATTGAGAGATGTCTGATTAAAACTTGCCATTACTACTGATTACTACTCTTTAATACTCTAGTTCTCAATGTTTCGTAATTTATCCTTATGGATACTAATTAATCAAGAAAAAAGCACACCACATTTTTTCTATAGAGGGTCAAGTCCATTTCTTTAATTAATATTGTGTTGGTATGCCCCTAAAAAAGAAAAGAGATAATCTAGAACAAAGATTGGGGAGTAATTTACTTCATCTAGAATAAACGGGTGGAAATATTTTTCATTGTTGAATCGTTTCAATATCTCTCAAGAGATGAATCGTTTCTCGATAAAATCTCAATTCTTACCAAGACTATCCCGAAAGAAATAACGTCATTACTCTTTCTATCCAGTACCTAGTTTTCAGTTTCGAAGTAGCGAGAAATTCGCTTCGAGTCGGAAACTATACACCAAGATATTCTCCGACGACTGTTTTATACGTCCGTTTCGCCAAGATCGAAAATGTCAAGATGAGTTTCATATCAGCCTAAATCTGATAAGAAGGAGTCGGGAATCGATTACGCGGAAATCCACGTGTCGGACTTAGTCATCTGTCTTCGAAGAAGTGCAGCGTACCGCGGAATCCCTTCGACGAACTTCCGGTCGTTACTTACGAGATCGTACAAAGTTTGTGCAGTTTGGGAGGTAGGTCGAACGAACACCGCTGGAATCGCAAATTGATCTTGGCGCTAGTGAGCAACCGAACGAGCGCCACTTATAGTCTTTATCTCGTTTCATGCTCTTCCGATCTATCCTTGTTCTCCTAGCGATTTTCTATTTTCCACCCTTGCTAGATCAAGTGTTTTTATTCTATTTTTAGTTTTTACCCTAGCTTTTTTTGTAAAGACCTACGTTTCTTTATTTTCAACTTTTTGTAAGAGAAAAATGGTATTTTCTGGAGAAATGATATTTCTGAGAGTGCGAAGCAATTTAGCAGCACCTATATGACAAGGACGTTTTATCGATCGATTTGCCGATCACCTTAAGATGATTTTGCACCTCGAGTCTTACCGCGAAGATGAAAAAAGGTTGCAGTTAACAGCTAGCAGCAAAGAATGATGACAAGAGATTGGAAAACTGACGGGATGAACATAAATTAAAAGCAAACAAGTCGTTAATCTATGGTAGTAACTGCGTTTCAAAGTACATTATAAACAGCCGTGTTGTGCTTAATGGTAACGATAAAAAATGAAGCTGCGTGGCTGCTGATAATAAATAATAAACCGACCAGTATACGTTCTAGGTTCAGGAAGATTGTCGGTGTTCATTTTTTTATAGGTATGATGAATTAATGAAAAAGAGAGGAGAATATTGATTACAATTCGTCGTTTATTGTTTGCTTGGATCATTTGTTTATCACTTAACGTAACGTGTGATTTAAACTAAAAAAATCTAATAAACAAGAAGGAACGCGCGCTTTGCGCGCCCATTTAGTTATTTTTCAATATTATATAATTTATTATTATATATCTTATTTCTCTAATCTCTTAAAATCTGTGTTAAACTTCGTGAAAATCTATAAAAATTCCAAGAAACCTTTGAATACCTGTGAAATCGCTTAAAATTCGTGGAAATCTCTTAAAATACCCAGAAACTTGTTCAAATTCTTTAAAATTCTAGGATAACATTTAAAAATCTTTGAAATCCTTTAAAAATCTATTGAAAGTATTAGAAATTTTGTCAGATTTCATAAAATTCTTAAAAATTGCATAAAATTTTTTAAAAATTACAACACTTTCTTGAAATCCCTTAAAATTATTAGAAATTTCATAAAATCCTTAAAAATGCCAGTAAAGTATTTTAAAAGTCATTAAAATCTCTCAATTCTCCTAAAATTCTTGGAAATTCCATGTGAATAAAGTTTCGAACGTTCAAATGAACGAAATATTTTTTTTTAATTATATTTTATCCAGAAATATTGTGCCAACTAAAAATAACAATCAGGATTACAAGTTTATTTAATTCTTTATTATTTTCAATGTAAATTAATCAATATTTAAAAACTTTTTGTAGTTACAAATACAACCAATACAAAAATTCGTTCATTTGAACGTTCAGAACTTTTCAATCATGAAATTCCATGATATTTAAAGTCCCTTAGAATTCTCAGAAAGAATAAAATTTCAAAATTCCACGACAAGACTTAAAATCTCTGAAAATCTCAGAATCCTTTCGAAATCTCTTACAATTTCAAGAAAAACCGAGCGAAAAACCTTGGAAACCTCGTAAAATTTGAGATAATTTCTTAAAATTCCCAGAAACGTCTTGAAATTCTTTAAAATTCTATGATAACAATTAAAATATCTTTTTATCCTTCAAAATATATTTAAAATATTAAAAATATCAACAAATTCCATGAAATCCTTAAAAATTCCGGAAAATCTCTAAAAATTCCTAGAAACCTTTTGAAATTCCATGTCAAACATTAATATTCCAGAAAAATTGTTGAAATTTTACGGTAACATTTAAAATCTCTTTATATCTTCTATTACATAGAAATCTTATGAAATTCCATGAAATCTTTTAAAATTCTAACAAAATCATTTAAATATCAGAAAAATCTCTTGAAATCACATAAAATTATTAAAACTCTCATGAAATTCCTTAAAATTTCAGGATAATATTTCAAATTCCTTAAAACCTCATAAAACTCTTACAAAGTTTTTAAAAGCCCTTAAAATTTCACGAAATATCCTAAAATCCCATACAATTCTACAAAATCGTTTTAATATCCTAAAAGTCTCTTAAATTTCGTAAAAATGGTAAAAATGCACATAAAAACCTTCAAAAATCATTCTCTAATGAGAATGTAAAAACTGTTTTTCAATTTTGGAAACATTAAGGCAATAGCAATATTTGAAAGTACATAAAACTATACCACGAGAGTTGGTTGAAGATCTGAATGCTAAAAAAGTTGAAAGGCGTAATTCAGTAAATTATCTTGCGGTTGAGAGTCGAAGGATAGGATGCGAGTGAAACTATTACGTAGATTGTAATCGACATCTTCGTGCTCGTGATTCGAAATCTCGTTAGTGCGACCCACGTATTGGTCGAAGACCAGAGCTTTCGTGACTAGTTCTCATTTCACTAGGACTCAACTTCCCAGGAAATGGCAATAGTAAATTAAACCTGCATCTTGACTTACCTGTCATTCAATAAAAAAAAAGTAACCCAAACAATACCCGGAAATAAATTTACCTACAAGTCTAATGAAATTAAATGTGGATTAATTTAAATGAAATCAAATGTAGACCCTAAATGACGTCAAATCGGTGTATATTTAATAATATGTAATCGTTTTTGCTAATCAGTAATTTCTTAAGAAGAATCAAGTGAGATTAAATTTCACATATAATTAGTTGAACGGTGAGAAGGAAAGCCTTCACCACAGGGCGACTCTGATTTCATTTTATCGATCGCTAATTGAAGTTGCTTGAGCGACCAACTCATGCCATTCATGTGTACTAATTGACGGTAAAATTTCTATAAAAATAGCAAACCATTCAGGTTTCTTTCACTTATTTTTCAGTACGAATTTTATTTTCATCCTTCAATTGTTCTTATTTGCAATTTGAAAAATATCTTCTGTAAATATGTTCCATGTACATCACGGAAAAAATATGATTGCTTCCAAACTAGATTGCAGGTAATAGTTTCGCCGTTTCGTGCAGTTTCTCATATTTGTCTGTCATTGTGATTGAAACGTCACGAGATCAATGAAAAGCGGATATTGCGTAACGGAAACGTAATTAGTAAACGAGACATTGTAGAAACTACTGTTATGCATGCGAGAATTCGATCGTCGTTCAATCTGAGGCTAAGTTATCATAGAATCGTGACATGAGGGTCGCGTGCAGAACTGTATCAGATCAGAAAAATATTCGCACTTTTCTTCAATTTCTACTTCTTTGTTGTTATTCACTATAACAAAATTTTCCCAATACAGAAAAGCTTTATATAAAATTCATTCCATTCATAGATTTCGATTGGTTTGTTTTAACATGGACTTTTCTATTTGACATTCATATTAATGTTATTGCCATAACATTTTTGTCTTTTTTTAAACGATATTTTATCTCTGGAACCCTTACTTGGCAAATTGTTGAATATAGTCCCTATATCAGTCTTCAGACTCCACAGAGAGATGGCGACAGCTTATACATATATTCCTCTCTATTAATAACTTTAATTGAATTATATGAGAATATTTTGCAGCATTTTGATTGAGGTAATCAAAATTTCTTTTATGGAAATAAATTCCCATGAAAAATTAGTGTTCTTAGACTTCTCTCGTTAGAAAAATAAGATGAAGAGATAATAATATGTTTATACTAATTTCTAGTTTAAACATTTTGTCGAAATCATCGTTCTATCAAAATTTTACTTATATTCCATCCTACAATAGCCGCGTTCGAAATTGAAAACGAGGATTTTGCGGTAATCTATGAAATTGGCGAAAACCATTCTCGACGAATTCGTTACCGTGCTGCGTTTATTTTGAAAAAATGCCCACAATGAAATCACGTTGAAATCGAACAATCGAAGCGAATAGGATCGCCGGCGACGACATACAATGTACAGCAATCAGGTCAGTGATTACAATCGTTGTCGAACCACGTGGTTCCCTTTTTTTATATCCCCTGTTATATCATCCTTTCTTCTCCCATTTTCTCTTATCAAAAGACTGCAAGTATACCGATTTTACAACGTCAGCACTACAATTGTCCTAACTCTCTAACCATTACTCAATTGATAGTTCCAATTGATTTTTTACTGACCCAAATATCAGATTTTATTGTCAAATAGTTATTAGTGTGATGAATATTATTGCAGTCGAATATTTCTTGAGACGAATATTATTACAGTCGAATAGTTATTGAGCATGAATATTATACTTCAGATAAAAAATACACTTTCATACATCTTGGTATTTTATAATTTTATTCAAATGTGAAAAAGCCAGAATAAATATGAACGATTACATAAAATGTGGTGCACTCATGAAGAATAAAGACCTAATTAATATTTCTCTGTAAGGCATAATTTATATCTATACATGAGTTGAGGAATGGCGCGTGTGTTGCTGTCATCGGGCGTGTCGACATATTTTCAAATGAGTGTTTCTGCATCCTCATGTCTGCCTCTTTCCCTCGTTTGAAGGGATTTTCCCTCACACGAGCTTGTCCCCTCAGTCGAAACACGAGGCAATTTGCTGTTACGTACAGGTTCGGTAAATGAAACGAAATTCAATCGAATTAATTATCGCGCGTTGTTAATTACGAGATTCAGTCAATAAAACGTACAGCGGAAAGGGAGATAGGGAATCGCAAAAGGGGTGTGAGAAGAAGAGAGGTAAACAAGACTAATGGGTAAAGAGAGAGAGAGAGAGAAAGAGAGAGGGATAAAGGGAGATAGAGAGAAAGAGAGAGAGATAGAGAGAGGTAGATAGAGAGAGAGAGAGAGAGAGAGAGAGAGAAAGGCAATGAGAGTGACCTAAAACAAACGAGTGGTCAGTTCGGTCTTATAGAAGGGATGGTCTCTCCTCTCAACCGTCTTTTTTTACCTCTTTTCCTCTATTTATCTTTGTCTGTCTGTCTTTCTCTCTCTCTGTCTCTCTCAGTCGCCACTCGTCGCTGCAAAATTTACAAAACACCGAATTTCAATTACCTGCATTCGCTGAAACAACGGGTCCGTCTGCAGCAAAACTACCCTCACATAAATCATAATTACAAACGAGCATGGAACGCAGAGTCGCTTTAAAACTCTAAAGCGTTTGTGCTACGCAGTTAGAAGCGCTCTCGGAGGTTTGGTAAAAACATTGACATGAAACAATCGAGCTTTTTAGCCATTCCGAGTCGCAGTTTATACTCGTAAAGAAAATTGTTGAAAACAACATTTTCATATCATTTACTGAAGCGGTTAACGATAGAAACATTAAATTTCAGTTCAGCTAACTTATTGTATCATATGTTATTATGTAGAGACATGACTATGCATAATATAAGTTTATAAATGAGGGGCATTTGAAATCTACGATATCATATATTATAACGTATTTGTTTCGGAAAAAAACTTCTCATTTTCATTAAAGCTTCATTAAAGTTTCCAACAGAAACAGAGTTTCTAACTTTAAAGAGTGAACTATTAACGGAGTTACACTTGTAGATATTTAATATATGAGTGCATATAGTGCTGAGAAATTTTTAAGATACTTTATCGATCTCATTACTGATAGTCGTGTAAAAAATAGAAAGAAAAAAAAAACAGAAATAAACAGCACGTGGAACGATATACTTGTCGACAGTGATTTAACGCTCGATGGCAAGCGTCACAACCAAAGGTATACTGTGTCGCTCGAGGGAAATGTGATAAAACTCTTCGCTCGATTCTGTGCTCCTTCACGTTGTTACGCCTCTCGAGATATATTACTAGACTCTAGAAGAGCAATATAAAAGAATTCTCCCCCTAGATTGATATTAAAAGGCATCAAACTTCTGGTACCTGCCTGATTCTCTTTACTTGTATTTTAAAGTCACAAAGGCAATTTTTAGATAAGAAATTTGTTCATCAGTATTATTTATCGAATTTCAGTCGAAGCATTTAATTTTTCTCGTCTCCCCTTTGAAAATCAGTAAAATAATTTGCAACGCGTCACACAACGTGTGATTTATGATCTTGTAATCAGTTCGACAAATGGAATAATTTAGCTTTAATAAACAGTTGGCCGTACGATGCAAAACGGTAATCGATAACAGGATTTGTATCGTGCATTAGCTGCATCGTCTGTATCTCGTGAGTTAACAGCATTACCATATGGGATTCGCCCTCAAAATTTAACAGTATCCACAATTTGCATGATTGATTAAACTCGACCAAGTTTTTCACCGCGAAATTTGTGTCGTCAGCTTCTAATTTCAAGATTGATTTTTATAAAAAAGCTTGCGCTAATTGAAAAGGAATATGCAGATTAAAAGGTGATTAAATTATAAACTTCTTCATTTCATCAGTAACATCCCGCGTGAAAAAAGTTTGCGTGGCTCAAGCGTGGCTTAGGCATGGCTTAAGAATGGCTTAAGAATGGCTTGAGCATGGCTTAAGCATGGCTTAAGAATGGCTTAAGAATGGCTTAAGCAGGGCTTAAGAATGGCTTAGGCATGGCTTAAGAATGGCTTGAGCATGGCTTAAGCATGGCTTAAGAATGGCTTAGGCATGGCTTAAGAATGGCTTAAGAATGGCTTGAGCATGGCTTGAGCATGGCTTAAGCATGGCTTAAGCATGGCTTAAGCATAGCTCAAGAATGGATTAAGGTTAGGGTTAAGGTATGGACCAGGGTGTTCCGGATTGTTCACCAGGTTTTTGGAAAAACAATCTAAAATGATGAATCGATGGCAGAGGGGCACCGGGTCGTGCACCAGGTAGCTAGAACAAAACTTAATGAAAATTATCTGAGATGATTGGAACTTGAAAGAAACTTGACAAATCTTTTGCCATTCTTATCCCACGCTTAATGAAAATCGTCTCAGTTGATTGCAAGTCGAATTAAACTTGGCAATATTGAGCCATTCTTATCCTACCTTTAATGAAAATTGTCTGAGATGATTGGAACTCGAAAGAAATTTGAAAATCTTTTGCCATTCTTGTCCCACGCTTAATGAAAATAGTTTCAGCTGATTGGAAATTGAAATAAAATAGTCAATCTTTTCCCATTCTTAATCCACGCTTTATTCAAAATGGTCTCACGGTGTTGAAAGTCGAAAAAAGCTTAGCAATTTTGATCCATTCTTTTTTCATTCAGCGTGGGGTATGAATGGCAAAAGATTGTCAAGTTTCTTTCAAGTTCCAATCATCTCAGACAATTCTCATTAAGTTTTGTTTTAGCTACCTGGTGCACGACCCGGTGCCCCTCTGCCATCGATTCATCATTTTAGATTGTTTTTCCAAAAACCTGGTGAACAATCTGGTACAACCCGGAACACCCTGGTCCATACCTTAACCCTAGCCTTAATCCATTCTTGAGCCATGCTTAAGCCATTCTTAAGCCATGCTTAAGCCATTCTTAACCGTAGCCTTAATCCATTCTTAAGCCATTCTTAAGCCATTCTTAAGCCATGCTCAAGTCATTCTTAAGCCATGATCAAGCCATGCTCAAGCCATTCTTAAGCCATGCTCAAGCCATGCTCAAGCCATGCTTAAGCCATTCTTAAGCCATGCTGAAGCCATTCTTAAGCCATGCTCAAGCCATGCTCAAGCCATTCTTAAGCCACGCTTAAGCCATTCTTAAGCCATGCTCAAGCCATTCTTAAGCCATGCTTGAGCCATTCTTAAGCCATGCTTGAGCCACGCAAACTTTTTTCACGCGGGATATGAAAAATTTACATTAACAAGAACGAATTTACGCTCTTTTTTAATATGATATGGAAATAAAACCTAGGTATTTTAGCAAAACACATTTTTGACATAAATGGTGGCGTGAGCATTGAACCATCGTCGTGGGATTTGAAAAAGGCTATTCCCGAGTATCCCATGTATCCAGTTCCCATATTACGTTCACGCGGGTAAGACAAGTAAGACAGAAATGCTGCCGTAACCCAATATGACACGATCCAGTAATGTCTGCACCGTCTGTAATTTCATATTGGTATTCGCCTGCGATTTAATCACTTTAGCTTTGTGGTCACTCGCGTTTTGAATTATATATAGATCCTGGCTCCATTTGGCAATCTTATTGCAGTCCGAGTTTCAAAATATATACTCGTCTTCTCAGTTATGAAATCGATATCGTTTAATATTTTTCATTCACAATTTTAATTTCAATTGGAACTTAATCGTGTACGTGATTTACTTTTAAAACAGCCGTACTTAAAATTCCCCATAGCCCATAGGAATTATCAAATTACTTATCCAGCTATAAAAAAGGTATGTTGTTGGCACAGACGTCTCAGATTAATCGATGTTTTGTCTCGCGAGATTTTACGACCCTGCCTGTAATACGCCTTCAGAAATACTTTGAAAATTCTGATAAAGTATCGGTTTTACAGTTTTGTCACTAAAGCTCGTAAATCTGACAAGTCACGAACAATGCAATTAATTTTCTTGATTAAATATAACGTTCATCAGATAAAATATATAATTTTGTTTCTCTAAATAAAAGATGAAGCTGGGAGTTATTCGGGTATTATATATGTTTTCTCGTGACATATGACTCAAACAAACCCACATCCGACTCGATTCTTCCGATTCACGAGTGTCCCGGAACAATAAACTCCAGTCGGTCTCCATTTCGCTTTTTTTAACGCCAACCGAAATGCCTCTAGCAGTTTGTACGCGCCAGCTGAAAATTCAAATTTCAGGGAAATAGTCAGGATATCCTACGCGAAATCGAATGCGATCAGCTGGATGAGTCCTGAATTAAGCGATGGCGAATAATGGTTCCACGGGCAAAATTATAAATGCAAGCGATCTTCTGTCAGAGTTTGAAGAAGGATCAAATCAGTATCATAAGCCGGAAATGAAAATCGTTTATTAATTTCAGAGGTTTGTTGAATCGAATAATAATATTGATTTTGAATCGGAATAGCCAATCAATTCATTTACATCCTCCGATAAATTTGCATGTAAAAGATGAAGAATTGATGGGAGATTGATTTTTCAGCTGCAGCAAAAATTCAACATTATTACCGCGAATAAACTAGATTTTACTTTTGATAATTAATTAATTTTCCAAGCTGTTATTTTATATTTTACATTTTGATGAATTGTGTTGTGTTTACCGTTTTAATTGATCATTTTATAACATGTTGTAGAAAGTTGATTAACTCACTTAAAAATAAATCTGTTAAGAGTAGTTTTGAGATTTTCTAAAACAAGGGTAACTGTCGGATCCTTCCTCGACTCTCGTTTAACCTCCCGGCTTAGCACAAGAGTTCCGGAGGATAGATTGCTTTAATTTAAGTGGAGTTGGGTTATACCTTGGTCAAAATATACAAGGTGTCTGTCTGGAAAAAGGTAATATATTTCACTGGTCTGTAAACCAATTTTAAAATTAATTATAGTGGGATTTGGTTTCATATACGAGTTATTCAATAATTACTTGAGGTTTACGGAAAACTGAATAAAGTAGAATTTGTAATAGAGATTTCATGAGTTTCATGAGTTGCTACCCTGTTATCAACCTCTCTTTCTAAGCATCTTTCCCTCCACATTATTTAATCTTATTTTTCAAGAAATAGCCATCAAATATATTACTTTCTTATATTGTACAAGTGTCGTACTTGTGGAAAGACACCCTGTATAGTTTGGCTCACCTTACAAGGATTTACGTTATGGGCAAGTCGAGTGCCTCGATCTCTGCTTGGGTTTCCTGAGGCCTGGCTTAATTTGCCCCTAGCTTAACCCTAGATTAGTTTCTACGCTTATGGCTCTGCCATATCGCCGCAGTTTCGCATATATGGACTATAATCGTTTTAATTCAAATCTTCATCGAGAGATCGTCAGTTTGTAGCATCATTTACAGTAGAAACGATTTTGAATTCAAATTCATCTGTGAATGACTCCAAATTCTGTTAAATTCTCCAGAAATTGTAAAACTCTCCAGAAATTGCAAAACTCTACAATTGTAAATCGTGAATGAATTTGTACTTACACCTGCAATCAGAGTATGCACATTGCACATCGAAATTCAAAGTTATTCACCCCTCGAATCCTTTGATTTTCTAATGATGATAAATTGTGGTACGAAATGTAGAAGAGTTCGCTCTCGGCTCTCTGTACGCCATGATCATTGTAAATCACGACTCTAATTATTTCACATTTCCGATAATACTGTGGCACTATGAATCACGGTCGAACTGCAACACGTTAACCGCAGCATTAACAAGTTTAATGATTGGAAAATCGAAACTCTAACGGAATGCTGTGTGACACCATAAACCTCGTTCGAAGCAGCACTAAGCTCACAATCAACATTGATATGCTTGAAAGTGAACAGAGTTAATAACCTCTATTGAATAAACTCAATTGTCAACTGAAAACACAACTGAAATCATCTGTTTTCAGTATAAACTCTTCCTTTTTCATAAAATTGTATTTACCTCAAATTCGAGTGAACACAGTGATTACATTTGGCACTTTATTTATTTTTGAAAAGGGGTGTGGAGAAGAGGTTTGGATAAGGGGTCGGAAACGGGTTTTAAACATTATGAATTTTTTAAATTTCTCCTGAAAGGTTTAGGAAAAAAGTGTTTATCAAATTCTGCGACAAAGTTTGATGACGTTCAGGTCTGTCAATCTTCGTGTGATGATATAGCCAATGGGATATTCTATAAACGAATATTCACCCCGACAGTAGAATTACTTCAACCTCAGGAAACTTTGTTGCCTGAACCAATTCTCTCGCGGGCAAAAATATACAGAGGAGAGAAGCGAACGAGAGGAAAAAGAGAAGGTGCATGACAGTCGAGGCCATGCTTTCGATAAAGCTCTGCGAAACTTTTTCGTTCTGCCAAGCATACTTTACCCTGAGCGCGCGAAATCTTAAATTTATTCCGGTTTTGCGGAAAGAGGATTGCAAAAATTGTTAAAAAGAACGTCGACGAGATTGTCACTAGCAACGCCCGACACCCGGAACAATCAGCCCGATGGGTCGCGCCCAGAGCGACGAAAAAGTGAAGTGAAAACTGTCCAGAGAGAAGTATAGTCTAGCTCTGCAAAATGAAAATCACTCGGATTCGATATTATTTTTCTCTCTGGAGAAATAATTTTTAATAAAAACGACGATATATATCAACATGAGAATATTATTTATTCAAACAAATCGTGTTTATTGCTGGAAATTCATTTCAATCATTGCAATTGATGAAAAAGAAAAATGTGAAACTGAAGCTAAATACTTCTCCGAGTCGAGTATTTTGAAAGCAATTTTGCCAGTTTTTTTTCTGGTTTAAAACTACCGCCTTATATTTTCGTGGGATACATTGAAATCTCCAGCAAAAAAGCATGTTACAAGTCCCTGACGAGCTAAAGCTTTCCTGCAAAAGCACTCTGAACCCCTTTCTGTGTGTCAGAGGGACTAAGAGTTTTGAAAACTGCCGTCGTGTTTACAAAACCGACATATCTCGCGGAGCGAAACATTCTGCCAGTAGCAGTGAAATTGATGTAGCGTGAAGTACGTCGTGATCACGGAATATCGCACACGTCTGCTTTTTTTTTTTTTTTTAATTCTCTCATTTTGTCAGAGAGATCGATGGACGAATACCGTGACGGGGATCACCTCGCGTCGATTCGTCGCATTCACCTGTCGCCTCAAAACCGCAAATTTGTCGCGGTAATGCCGTCACGCTACGTTCATCCACCAGATGACGAGGGGTTGCGCGACTGGATGCAGGGTTAAAACCTGCTTTGAGAACCGTAAGCCTCTGCCAAAAACCAAAATGCAATTTTCAGCCTCGACGGATTCTCCGTTGACGAATCACCGGATCTACCCTTCAATTCTCGCGCGTCAAGATGCCTCATTTATATCTATAGTTTCATAATTATTCCACCTGTTTTTCGATGATTGGTTAAAATAATTTCTGAATCAGCCATGTCGGTTTCCCAGTAGAGCGAAGTTCTTTTTATTTTTGTTAATTGTGTTGATTTTATCATTTCTAATTACTATTTTTATTTTTTGTGTTGCAGGTAAGTTGTATACAATGAATTCACATCGATTGCTCATTTGGTAATGTATTCTATGCAACAATAATATTAATTTATAATATATAATTAATTATAATATTAATAATATAATAT
>UCOK01010093.1:0-10497 GCA_900474325.1 Synergus umbraculus | reverse complement strand
CAATGGCAGAGTCAATATTCTGCATTCCTTGTGATGATGTTTTTTCTTTTTTATAGAGGTAGGCAGCTTTTTTGACGCTAATGTCAAATTGAGCTGAGATTCGACGAATTTCCTTTTCTTCTAGGTATAGAGGGCATTGTTTATCAACTGCCCAGTGTGGGCCTTTGCAATTTATGCAAAAAGGGGAGCTTGATCTATTAGGACAGTCATGGTCTTCGTGTGGCTTTTCTCCACAGAAAAGACATCTAGGGTTTTTGCATTGTGCTTTTACATGGCCATGTCTGGCGCTTCCATAACACAACTTGGGAGGAAGAATGTAGGAAGAAACTCGGTATAGAGTATAATAGAATTTGATGTCTTGGGGTAAGATTTGTCCATCGAACGTAATAAGTACTGTTTTTAAAGGGATTAAATTACCTTGTTCATCCTTCTTGGATAAACGGGAGACTTCAAGAATGGCGACATTAGAAATAGCATTAGCCTTGATTTCCTCCGAGGAGAGATCTGTGGGAATACCTTTAATGACGCCAATGCGAGAGACTCTATGGTTTGGAATAAACCCATTTAGTTTCGGGTAAATTGCATTTATGTTGTTAACAATACGATTAGCACCCTCTCCAGAGTAGGGGTTCTGGATGGATTAGCATTTTTATTAGTTTCTGTATGTCTAGTCTTGTGGGAATTGTTAGAGTCGTTACGATTGTTATTATTGTCGTCAGATTGTTTTCTTTTTCGTCTAGAATCTTCTTTTTTGTCTTGTTGTTGGTGTCGAGGGTTAGGATTAGATCTACTCTCGTTATCTATTTGAGTCAAAGGCTCATTGATACTCAAGGGGGTGTCAGTAAAGTCCATGTTTTCCTGACCAGAAAAGATAGTTCGATTATTACTCTCTCCCTGCGAGGAGAACTCATCTCTCAAACCGTTTAGGCTTTTATGTAGCACTTCATAATTCAAGCTATCATTATCTGGAATCCTATCTCCGTTATACGTTACGTCCGCGTCAGACTCCATGCTCCGAAAAGCGCACAGGCCACAAGGGCCGGCACAATAGCGGAACACCCACTTAGTTCTTACGCGTTTAGGTATAAATTTGCACTAAACTGGACACTGACAGGATAATTCAAGTCTTCTTCTTCTATTAGTGATCAGCAAAACAGCCAAATAGCACCGAACACGCTTCAATTGTCGAAATCACCAAGAGGCGAAAAGAATGCGACCTATCAGGTCGGCCATCTTCGACTTTCTCCTTGGAATATATTGATGCCTGCCGCGACATTTTCGGCACGAGAGGCAGCCTTGGATTTACAATAGGTGCGCGCGGTGCGCACGCACAAGGCGGCAAATTTCGTGGGGCGGCAACATTTTAAGCAAAATTAATTTTTTTTTTCTTTTTTTTTTCGAAGGGCGTGAGTAAGGCGTGATAGAGTAGATGACATGTATGCCTTTCCTTGTAAACATGTCAACTCAACCGTGGTTTTTACAAGATTCCAATAATCCAATGGAAAACAGGGTTAGGTTACCATGTTTAGAAGGGAAGGCATACCTAAATAACATGTACTATATGTAATTATTCTCTTATAATTAAACAACAAAGAAATTTAAAACACAGGCTTTTTGTTTATTTCAGCTGTGAATTGTATATTTGAAGATTTTTTTAGCATGTCAATCATGTCATGAAGGTTTGAGATAAAAGAGCGGCATTTTTGACAGCGCACAGGGCGGTATTTTAGGTAAAACCGGCCCTGACGAGAGGAGCGAGTGCTACTAGTGGGAGGGTGGGGGGGCGGCGGCGGCAGGCATCAATACATCTATAAATAAAGGTGTAGATACTTAATTTTGATAATTGTGCTTGAGTTTCAAAGTTTCTATTAATTTCCTCTTCATCTGTCGATTCATCAGCTGTGAAGTTCTCTAACACGCTCTCTGAACATTAGCATTACCTATTTGTAAACAAATTTTGACGCATGAGGTTTTAAAAATTTAGCTTAGGTTAGAAATCCTCGTGGTCGAGAGAGCAGGGTATTCAGGCTACCCCGCACTGCGGAGGTAGCACCGCTACACCGCATCTACTAATAATAATATCTTTGGTTTCGTTAATGATACGCTCAGAGGGAATTCGAATTTTCGACCGAGATAGGAAGAAAAATCTGCTTCAATTCCTTTAAATTTTGTAAAATCACTTGATATTTTTTGATATTCTTTTATCCATAAAATTCCTTAAAATTCCACAACCTATCGCTATAATTCTTAACTAGCTGTGAAGTTGTATCAAGTTTTGTGCTTATTCAATGAGCACTTTGCTTCCTGTTAGCACATATGATTTTCTTCCTCATAGCGGAAGCATTAAGAAGTTAATATATTTTTTTAATAAAGATTATTCGCACTAAAACGAAGAGAATCTTTAAACTAATGATTTTCTTAGTTATTAATAAAACATAATTCTAATTATTATAAATCAATTTATTTTAATACATTGCCAATTGAAATAATTATTCTTTTAAAAAAAGAAACCTTTTACTTTCGTCTATTAGCTTTTAATTGCAATTATTTGAGAACTTACTACAGAAAAATTAATTTTGAAAAATACAATTAACCGTAACTTTCTTATTTCTCAATGAAATGCATTAATCATATAGGTCAATCGATTCTTCTCGACACAAACATATTCATTTTCCTTACGTCAACTCAAAATTTTGATTATTTGAAAACATATAGCGAAAAATTAACCTTCAAAATTATAAATAACCATAACTTTCTTAATTTTTAATGAAATACATTAAACTTATAGGTCAATCGATTCGTCTCGACATGCGGAATCTTTTTTTCTTTTTACATCTTCTTAGAATTTTTATTTTTTTAAAGTTATAGTAGAAAAATAAATTTCACTAAAATTATAAAAGTACATAAAACTTGTAAAATTAAATGTTTTGTCAAACCTTTATAAGAAATTCAACTAGGTATATACACGGAAAAATATTTAGCACAGATGCTGCACTACCTCTAGTGCTGCTGCTGCACCACAATAAAGGACGACTGTTGCGCTATTTTAGGTTAGCAACTGTACTTTTTGTGGAGTAGTTACTGTCTTTTGGCAGAGAGAGCGTTGCGCTCCTTCGAAAAACGCAACTGCTATCCCTCAAGGTGCAGTAACTGCCCCGCAAACGGACAGTTGCTGCACTTATACAGAGAGCAACAGCTATCCCACGTTAAACGCAGCAGTTGTATCTACAGGGGCAGTAACTGTACCAAATTTTTTTCCGTGTAGTGGAATAACTATGCAAAATTTCATCAATTTATCTCTACATACAAACATACATACATCCGGACAATTTTTCAAATCATCATATTAGATATATTGCCCTTGAAATATGTTCAAAAAACCTTTTTTTAGAAAACTGGATTTTGTCACCATTACAAAGCTTCCTCGATGAGGAAGCAAAATCCTTTAAATTACTCAAAATTTCGTGAAATTTCGTTAAATTCTTTAAAATTCTTTAAATTTCTTAACATTTCAATATAATTTCACCAAATCCTACAAAATTTCTGGAAATAAATGTCCTTAAAATTACTTAAAATATCTCATAAAATATCTTAAAGTCGCTTAAAATTACTAAGAATCTCCCAAAGTACTTAAATTCCCTTAAATCATTAAAATAACAATATCCTATGAAATATCGTTAAATTATTGAAAATTATTCAAAATTTTATGCAATTTCGTAAAATCATTTTTCAATAAATTCCTCGAAATACCGTGAAATCACTTAATCTTTCTAAAAACTCAATCAATTTCGTAAAATCCTCTTGAATTCCTTAACATTATTAAGGGCATGTATTACTTACCCGATCTCTACATTAATCTATTGAAATTTCTTAAAATGCCCAAAAAATCTCCTAAAAATTTCTGAAATTACTTAACATTCTACAAAATATATAGGGGCCATTCCATACAAAATTTACAATCAAAAATTTATTTCGCGCGAAATATTTTTTTTGTGTGTTTTTTGGTCGAAAATATTGTACACGTATTTTTTTATTTCGACATGATCTTCAAAATTTCGGAGTTGTGAATTTTCAAAGTTTTTACGCTCGAAAAATCTACCTCTAAATATTTGCGTATACGAAAAAAAGAATTCTATTAAAAAAATAAGTGGCTGTAGTAAAATTTAGGATTTTCTCTCAGCCTTTCAATAAGCGTTAAAAGAAATTCATTAGATCAATTGTTTACAAAAATATGGCCTATTTTTATAAACAAATATTTTTTTTTAATCTTTGAAACTAATTTTTTTTATTTATTTGTTTTTTTTTTATTGAAAAATGTACTTCAGACACTTTAGTCACTACTCCCAAAATTTGGGAATGGACTGTTGAAAATTGTGTCTATAATAAATTTTTGAACTTTAGCTTTCGCGCTCGGACCACAAGCAATCGTCTGATCCGGCCGGGTAAACGAACATTGAGCACGATAGCTGATATTCAAAAATTTAATACAGACACAATTTTCAACGGTTCTTTCCCAATTTTTGGAGTAGTTACTAAAGTGTCTAAAGTACATTTTTCAATAAAAAAAAAAAAAATTTGTTCCAAAGTTTATAAAAAAATATTTGTTTATAAAAATAGGCTTTATTTTCATAAACAATTGGTCGAATGAATTTCTTGTAACGCTTATTGAAAAGCTGAGAGAAAATCCTAAATTTTACTATAGCCACTTATTTTTCTAAGAGAATTCTTTTTTTCTTTTACTCAAATATTTAGAGGTAGATTTTTCGAGCGTGAAAACTTTGAAAATTCACAACTCCGAAATTTTGAAGATCATGTCCAAATAAAAAAATACGTGTACAATATTTTCGACTAAAAAACATTTTAAAAAAATATTTCGCGCGAAATAAATTTTTGATTGTAAATTTTGTATGGAATGGCCCATAATTAAATCCCTTAAAATTACTTTATAATCCCATAAAATCTCATAATTCTGATGGTAGCTGATATTTTTCATTACAATGCAAATGAAAATTCGACTTAAGATTTCTAGAATTTTAAAGGGGGTTTTAGGAGGGTTCGGGGCTATAATCAAGTAAGCAAGCAAATTCTGAAAATAATATGAAGCCAATCGAAAGACATGATTTAAAATTTCAAACATAAAATAAATGTATTTTACAATAAATTAAAATAGCTGTACGTTTTAAATAAGATATTTTTTCCAGATTGGTTCTAGCGTGCCACTCTCGTTTGCCAAAAGTGCTGGCAATGTATGGAAATTGGACGATGATTTGGATGATAATTTAATTGATGAAGATGATCTTTTGGACGAAAGCGACGTAAAGAAACCAGAGGCATCCTCATTGAGAGGTAATTAACTAAGCAATCTGCCGAAATATTTATAAATCTTATTTTTTAATAAAAACATGTTTTATATGCTTTCAAAATGTAAACGAGAATATATAAAGATATTTCAAATACTCATCAGTTTTCGTTGACAATTTCAGTTTGTAGCACAACTGGAAAGCGTAAAGCTTGCAAAGATTGCTCTTGTGGATTAGCTGAAGAATTGAATGGTTCTGCTCCCAAACAAGTCGAAAAATCTTCATGTGGAAGTGTAAGTATTAATATTAATAAATAATTATTTTAAAACAATTAGAAAGGAAAATATTTTTCTAAAAAAAAAAATTATATTGTTCTTGATAAATATGGGTGCTTTTTCCCTTCGAAAATAAGTTCTTATTGCATTTTTTTTCGATGCGTATTTCTTCGGATATTTCTATGTTTCAAAATGGAAAATTCACCCTGTATAGTTTTAAATTTTAATCCATAATTATTCTTTCTGTGATCATTGAGTAAGTAAATTTTTCACTGCACACTTTTTGATTTTGGACTACACACTTTGAAATCTAATCTGCACAAAATGTGTCGTATTTTGCAACTTTTTAGCCACTGTCAAAAATGTTATTAAGTTTACTGAGATTCGATACATATTGATAAAAATTACGATGGCTTTGTAATTAGTTGTCCTGTACTCTATGTTTTTTTTTTAAATAAATAAAAAAATTTATTACGATTTCAGTGTTATCTCGGCGATGCTTTCCGATGCGCAAGTTGTCCTTACTTGGGAATGCCAGCATTCAAACCAGGAGAAAAGATCGTTCTATCGGATTCTCAACTCGTAAATCTTTAAGTTTTAGGTATATATGTATATAGACATTTACGATTTGACGAAACTGAACAAAAGAAAACCAGTATTGCATCATATACAGAATCCTTGAAAAATGGGTAAAATTTTCCCAATAATAATTCCCATCTCTGTTCATACAGGACAAGATTAAGTTAGTTATTTTCATATTGTAATGAATAGCAAGGATTTTTGGTATAAATAAAAGTCCTCAACGCTTCTGAAAAGGACAAAACCCATTTTATTCAGTACTTATTTTATTTATACACATAGTATTCTTACAAGTTTATCAGTAGTAGAGTTTTTTTTAAAGTCGTTGGATATATTTTACATTTATTTTATTTCATTTAAGTAAGCATCGAGAGCGTGGCTACAGAAACTTCAAAATTTAAAGATAGTGGAGGAATTTTATGAAGAAGGTAAATAGGCGATAATTGAAGTTATAATATCTATACGTATTTATTTTGTCAATAATTGGCAAATTAATTAAATTAATTAGTTATGGGACGGAGTATAACATTTTATTATGTAGATATGTAAAGGAAATTAAAATTATTTTTCAATTTTTCTTATAGGATGAATAGGATGCTCCATGTGAGAGAGATCAGGAGGATTCTTTTCAAAATGAGAGATTTCATTCATTCCAGCAGCAGCTATTTCCCACAAATCCGGATACTTTATCTTAAAGTTATTGTACCACTTCTCTACTAAAGGCCACGGTCTTAATTGAAAGTCTATCGCCTCTAAACACATTGTGGCAGTAATTAAAGGGAAATCGGCTATCGTCAGTGTGTCTGTAAGAAAAAAAAAGGATAACTAACTATAGATTTAAATAGGCGAAATAAGATAAACAAAGAATTTATAAATATCTGTGGCGAAGGTTTCAGATCGAAAAAATTCTATCCTTTTGAATCAATTTCATTTCGAAATTTTTATCCGCACCAAACAATTTCATTCTGAATAAATCTGGTCAATCCGTATGAATCCGAATTTATTCAAATTTTTGGGAATCATTCGGATTGATGCGGATTTATTCAGATTGAAAGTCCTGATTGACCGGATTGAAAGTTCGGATTAATTCTGATTAAATCGGATTGGCGGATTCATTCCGATTAAAGGTTTGGATTGCATTAAAATGTGTTTCGGATTAGATCAGAATGAAACTGTTGGTTCGGATACAATTTCCGGAATGATTCGGATTGATTTGAAATGAATTTCAATCTGAAGTTTTCGTTAGGGATGTCAACGGTTAAAATTTTTCAACTTACTTCCCGCAGCATACGTAGTTTTGGATTGCTGAAGATAAGTTTCAAAAACGTCCAAAGATATTTTCAATTTTTTCAAACCCAATGGTGTGCGTTCATAGTCGAAGAAAATAGGTGCCATCTGGAAAACATTATAAGTCACCCAGAGGTTCAAAGTGAGGTGTTGTAGAAAAGTTTTTTTTTAAATAGTAGAACTAAATTTTAAAATGAATCATGAGCCTATTTTTTAATTTTATGCTTATTGCATTTCTTTGTTAACAAATGAACGAAAAAAAAGATTATTTTCACAATTTACCGTTGGGTAAATCATCGATATAAACTGTTTAAAAAAATTGTTATACATATACAAATATTATAAACAAATTCCAAACGAAAAATTAATTAATTAACGAATATTGTTGAATGATATGAAGCTTAATTTTATTTTCATAATTTGTTTATAAAATTAAGGGCGTTGGATAAACAGACTTTGAAATCTGTGAAAATAGAAATTTTTAAAAATGATTCTAAGTGCGACCCTGCTACCGTATATATTTTAAGAAAATGTTTTTTGCACAATCTAGAAACAACTTACGAAATATTTAGGGTCTAGCATAGTCCTGGGTCTCATAGAAATTAAATTTCATCCCGGTTTTGAAGAGAGAAAGAATATTTTGTCTGGAAATATTCATTTTTTAAACAGGAGCAAATGCAAACGGAGCAGACGAATCGCGAGAAAGAGCAACTAAATGTTAGATGCATTCGTATAAATGAATTATTTCAGGCACAACACGGACTCTGAACGAAAAATCACTGAAATACAGAAAGTTTGAATTTCCTATTTTTTCAGATGCCAACACGAAATTCGCGATTCATTCCGTCTCAAGACCGTAATTTGTGATAGACTTTGAAAAACATGATTGTTCAAGGTCAAAAGAAACGAGAAACACACAATGAGCAGACCGCACTCTACCAAATGGTAAAGTCGTCAGAATGTCGTTGTTGGTACATACATAATTATCATTTTTTTCAAATGTGAAAATTGAAATGAAAACACAAATTGGCTTTCAGTTTGTGGGACATTATTTGAAAAAAATGATAATTACCGACAGCGAATCTGTCGCGACTATACGGTAATTTAGTGTAAAAAATAACCGCTGAGCTGTGATAGTTCCGGCGCGGTCTACTCATTGTGTTCAATCGTGTATCTCTTATTTCCTGTCAAATTTTCACAATGCTATTTCCCGAACTCTAGCGTAAATTACAGTTTTTTGTGTCAATGAATCGCGAATTTCGTGTTAGCATCCGAAAGAATAGGAAATTCAAACTTTCTATATTTCATTGATTTTTCGTTCAGAGTCCGTGTTGTGCCTGAAATAATTCATTTATACGAATGCATCTGAAATTTAGTTGCTTTTTCTCGCGATTCGTCTGCTCTGTTTGCATTCGCTCTTGTTTAGAAAACGAATATTTCCAGACAAAATATTCTTTCTCTCTTCAAAACCGGGATGAAATTTAATTTTTATGAGACTCAGGACTATGCTAGACCCTAAATATTTCGTAAGTTGTTTCTAGATTGTGCAAAAAACATTTTCTTAAAATATATACGGTAGCAGGGTCGCACTTAGAATCATTTTTAAAAATTTCTATTTTCACAGATTTCAAAGTCTGTTTATCCAACGCCCTTAAGGCCATGTAAGACTTACCCGATCTCTACCTTACCGACATTTTTTTGTCTGCAACGCTACGTCTACATTTATTGAGATATCAAATTGAAAATTTCTAAAATTAAAGAAAATATGTTAAGGTATATTTACCTGGTCTTAAATTTTTGTAAAAATAAAAGAATAATTTTTCAAAACATTTTTTTTTTACAAATGTCAATATTTAAGACCAGATAAATGTACCTTAGTGCTTTAGCTTCAATAGCGTTGCAGACAAAAAATGTATATGGAACTAACCTAGCAGAATCACATAACTGAAGATTTCTCTTCGAAAATCCAACTTAAACACTCAAAAAACTATTTTTATTAAAGAATGAACCTTACTTGTCTCGGCAAAAATAAAAAAATTGGTATCTACCCGGGTTCAATTTTTTATAAATTAACTTTGAAGCTCAAAAAATCAGTTGTCAACAAATAAAACGAATAAAACTAAAGAAACATGGCAAAGTTGCAACCTGCATTTCCTTTGGAACAGAAGATATAGCCGATTTAGCAGACGATTTTTGAATATTTATCAATACTACAGGTGACTACTATAAAGTCAAAATGTTGACTGACTTCCGCAACGTTGCCCCGTTTCTTCGCATTTATTTCCAATTTTATGATTTATAAAATAACTAATAATATTAGGTTTTCAGGCATGAAACATAAATAACTGTTATTAAGAAGCACAATCTATATCAAACAAACAATTTTCGTATTAAATAATATTGATAGGAGTCTTTTATAATAATTGAAATTATAAACTTTTTAAATTTTGTTTTGTAAATTATTCAATAATTTTATATTTAATTTATCAAATTTTTTGGAAATCTGACATATTTTGACAACTTTGGTTTTGTTTTCCACTGTGGAACGGTTCGACAAAATGATTTCCTATGTACCCTGTTGAATGAAATTAACTTACCACATATTCCGAAATACTGCGATAGTACATAGCCAAATTGAAACAAAGTCGATGATTGACTACTGCACGAGCTTTAGGATCTTTTGGATATAAACTGCCAGATTTATCGTACATATCACAAAGATATTGTAAAATAGCATTGCTGTTGAAAGAAAATTAGTTGTGAATTCGATTTCGAGTGTTCATTTATTTTTTGTTATGTTTTTTTTTACATTTTTTAAAAAATTTTTATTTTTATTTTTTTTATTTTGCTTCCTCATAGAGGAAGCTTTGTAATGGTGACAAAATCCAGTTTCTTGAAAAAGGTTTTTTTGAACATATTTCAAGGGCAATATATCTAGTATGATGTCCTGAAAAATTGTGTGTGTGTGTGTGTGTGTGTGTGTGTGTGTGTGTCACGATCCTGCAATATCTTGAAAACGCGTAGAGATAAATTGATGAAATTTTGCATAGTTATTC
>UCOK01010085.1:0-10090 GCA_900474325.1 Synergus umbraculus | reverse complement strand
ATATATATATATATATATACAGGGTGTCCCACCACCTATGAACAAGCCGGTACTGGATGATAGAGGACAAAAAAAGACACAGAAAAGTCCTCTGGTAAAATTTGATCCGGGCCTCAGTTTGGGCACAGTAAAACTTGAAAGTTGGGCATAATGAACCAATCAGGAACGAGATTTAGCAACCATTTATTTGTGTTTCAAGTGTTCGATAGTGTGCCTGTTAGTGAGACACAATTGGTTGCTAAATCTCGCTCCTGATTGGTTCATTATGCCCAACTTTGAAGCTTTACTGTGTCCAAACTAAGGCCCGGATCAAATTTTGCCAGAGAACTTTTCTGTTTCTTTTTTTGTCCTCTATCATCCAGTACCGGCCTGTTCATAGGTGGTGGGACACCCTGTATATACAAGGGGGGCCCTGCCCCCTGCGTCCTTTGCGCGCCAACCCCCCATCAGAATTTTGATGAATTCTTTGATTTATGAGCGTTTTATTAAGGTCTTACAGGCGTTTTATGGTAGTCTTTTAGTGGTCTTATGGAGTCCTATGGGGATCAGAACCCTAACCTGAACCTTACCTAAACCTTATGGGATCTTATATGAGTCTTATGAGATTTTAATGAACGTTATATGGGAATTTTATGGTATGTTATTTTTATTGGGTCCCTTTGGGGTCATATGAGATCCTATTTGGTCTTATGGTAGTCTTATAGTACTCTCTTTGGCCCTATGGGATTGAGACCCTAACTTAACCTAACCTAATATTTTGAGATTTTCAGGGACTTCTTATTTGGGTTTTATGGGGCATTATGGAAGTTGTATGTTGTCTTATGAGGTGTTATGGTAATCTTTTGGGGTCTTATGGAGTTTTTATCTTTTTGGGGCTTTATGGGGTTTCATTTTGGTCATATGGTGGTCTTATGGGGTTCTAATGAGATTCTTGATACAGCGGCAGAGGTGAAATTAAGGGGTCACTTGATCAATGAGTTCAAAAGGGGCGCGGTTTCACCAGGGTCACGTAATCATGTGGGTCAAAAGGGGCGTGTCGTTATGGGGTTACATGATCGTTTGTGATGGAGATGGAACTAACCTAACCCTAAACCTTACCTAACCTAACCTAATTTGGTCCAATTGGGGTCATATAGGGTTTTATGGTAGGCTAATAGTGGTTTTATTAGGTCCTTTGTGTTTGAGACCCTAACCTAACCCTAAATCGTACCTAAACCCCATTAGAATCCCTTCATGAGGTCACGTGATCGAGAGGGGTATCGTTTCGTCTTGGGGGTCACGTGACCACCCATGAGGTCACGTGATCTAGAGGGGTCAATGTTTTTACATTTATTACAATGAGGGTCCTCATGAGGGTTTCCGTTTCCTCTTAGGGGGTCACGTGGCCCCTCTCAATTCCTGACACAGCGGCAGCGGCGGCGGTGGCGAGATCTTTTTATAATATAGATAGATAGATAGATATATGCAGTTCTGAGTGCTGATATAAGACTGTTTGCTCGTCACTTTAAATCCAATTCAAACTGGATTTTAATTGCATTAGCAAACTGTCCGTCTACTCTCGAAGCCGGCCAGTTTACAAGAGATCAGTGTATGTATGTAATGTCTGCATCTTTACCAAAATCAGTTCTTGTGAGTATACACTGCATTGGATGGTCTGTGAGATGGCGTGTAGTGCTGGCCCCAACTTCGTAACAACTAGCACACAGGTCGTAATCATAGCAAACCAGGCACTTATATCTTCGACCCCGAAAATTTCCTTTCAGACAAGAGTCACAACTTACTCCTGTAACATAAACATCTTTTTAAAGATAAGATTAGACACGCAATTGAACATGGAAAAGGGAAAACACTTTTTAGTGGCTTCCTTGTAATAATGTTACTGAAAAATCAATTCTAAAAATAATTCTCGAATATGAATAATATTACCAAAAATCTTTTTTGTCTAATACTGCTAAAAAATGTGCTTTCCAAAACTCTAAATACATATATAAATTTAAAAAAAAATGGAGTGTCATGAAGGATGACGCATTTATAGGCAATAAATTGTTAATTATAATAATAATTATAATAATTATTTTATAACCTGTATAATTTATCAATTATAGTAGCGATAAATATTGTCAACAAATGATAAATAATAAACATCCAATATATTAATCATAAAAGCTTAGCATAGAAACGTCATAAAGACAGTAGGCAAGGGGAGCAATCCTAAACAAGCATGCGAGCAAAAGAGACAGTCTATAGGTCTATTCAGGTAAAGATAAATATAGAATCGACGACTGGCTTTGCGGGTTAAAGAGTATAGAATCTATAAGCGCCTATCCTAAAACAAATTAAAATCTTTGAAGACGTCGTCCATTTCCCCACCATACCTATGTTATGTATGCCAAATTGCCAGGAGGCGCATGAATATGCCCCAAATTCTGTTTTCCCTAAAATTTATTTGACCAAAAATCAGTTGATCGAATAGCAATTTGCTATAATTTTTATATTTCCGAATTATCGTTTAACATAATTTTTATTTTATCGAATTATAATTTGACATAATTTTTACAATACCGAACTATTATTTAGCATAATTTTTACTCTGCTGGAAGTAAAGAGATAAAAATCCTATCCCTTTTGTATACATAAGAAAGAAAGGGATAAAGATTGTTTATGCACTTCTACCTTTCGTCTATCCCCGCCTATCTCTTTCTAACTCTATATTAATCCACATCCACACCTATCTTTTTGAATCTCCTCTTTTCTATTCCTTTTTATTTTTTTCTTATCTACATGCCCGCCTATCTCTTTCGATCCCTACTTATCTACCTCTTTCAATCTATTGTCTATCCCCGTATATCTCTTTCTATCTCCTTTTCAATCAGTGTTTGCTTTATCTTGTTGAATCCTCACTTCCAGTGTTGCCAGGTCTGGGAATTTTCCTTCAGATCTGAGGAAATTTTTGCGTATTTGCGATTTCTGAAGAATTTGAAGACATTTGTTGAAAATCTGAGGATTTTTTTAAAAATGATTTTTTTTTTAATTTGCTTCTGCAAAAACCAGTAAGGCAATGTCTTTGGTATGGCGTGAAGCAGAAAGCGTAAAGCACTAGACATTTTGGCCAATGATATTCTCCTAGTAATTCATAGAAGCTCCACCCTTGGTTGAAATATCTTATGTTTTACGCTTTCTCAAACTTTTTGTAGAGGTTTTCTAGAGAGAGTTAAGATACTGTGCCCCCTCCAACACGCTTAGGTATTACCGGACTACGGAAGTCGTCAAGAAACGAATGCGCGTTGGTGCTCATCTTATAGGCAACATAACCTCAGTTGAAAAAATACTTAATTTTGATATTTATTTAAAAAATAATATTTCATTTTAGAAATGTTACAGAATGCCGTCTGTTGAATTTTTAGTATTATAAAATATTTAAGCCGCGGTTTTTTTTTATCATTTTTATTGAAAAAGAAATAAATTTCATTTAAAAATCGCTCGCTTTTGAGACGATTTCCATAATCCTGTAGGACCTAAATTTTTGGATTAATTGCAACAGGCAACTACTGTTTCAGATGTCCCAACTCTCCCTAGAGGATCTCTACCTGCATTGATGTCTTCCCTTGTAAATATGTCAATCCAACCCTGGTTTCCATTAGAATCTTATGGAAACCAGGGTTGGATTAACATGTTTACAAAGAAAGGCATTAATGCAGTGAAACGTTCATGAAACATCTCTGGTTTAGTATTTTGAGCAGTTAAATTCTTAAGATTAAAAGTAATATTATGCCTTTGAATATCCGTAGTTCATAATATCTTTATTATTTATTTAAAAAACTGACTTTTAAAATCTGAAGATTTTTTCTTGAAATCTGAAGAAACTTTTTAAAATTGTCTGAAGATTTTTGAAGAAAAATCTGCGCAATCTGAAGATTTATATTTTGACGACCTGGCAACACTGCTCACTTCTCTATCTCTATCTATCTCTCCCCTAACACAGTCTATCTTTTTTTTATCTCCTTGTTACTCAAAATCGCTCTTATCTCCTTCAATCCCCACTTCTCTATTCCTTCCTATCTCCCGTCAATTCTTGTCTATCCCTTTCTATTTCCTTGTCAATCTAAACTTGCTTCAATCCATTTCAATCTCCAGTTCTCTATCCCTTTTTACTTCTATCTCAATCCACGTCCACTCCTATCTCTTTGAATGAACACATCTCTATCTCTATCTATCTCTCCCCTAACACAGTCTATCTTTTTTTTATCTCCTTGTTACTCAAAATCGCTCTTATCTCCTTCAATCCCCACTTCTCTATTCCTTCCTATCTCCCGCAAATTCTTGTCTATCCCTTTCTATTTCCTTGTCAAACTCAATTCGTTCCTATCTCTTTCAATTCCCACTTATCTATCCCTTCAAACTCTCGCCGATCCCCATCTGTCTTTTTCTATCTCCTTGTAAATCCAAATTCACTCCTATGTGTTTCAATACCTTAATTTCTATCCCAAACTAGTTCTAAACCTATCTCTTTCAATGTCTTCTTCTCAGTCTCAGCTTAACTTTTTTTCTATTCAAATTCACCCTTGTCTATTTTATTTCGGTTCAAAAATTTCATTAAAAAAAAGTATTTATTATTTGCAATTATCTTAGGAGAATATGGGAGGCGTGACCATAGCCACATAAGTACACTGCCTGTCAGAAATATGCAATCATCTATATTCAATTACCGTTTAAGTTCTCTTAAATTTAATTACACAAGAACGAAAGCGCGCTCCGCGCGCGCATTTATCTTCTTTTTAAATATTATATAATTTATTATATTTTATATAATCTCTAATCTCTTAAAATCTATGTTAATCTTCATGAAAATCTTTAAAAATTCCTAGAAACCTTTGACAACTAGTGAAATCGCATAAAATTCGTGAAAATCTATAAACATTTCTAGCAAACTATGGAATGTTTCAACTCTCTAAATCTCTTAAAATCATTAAAGATTTCAACAAATTCCATGAAATCTTTAAAAATATTACGAAATCATTTAAATATCAGAAAACTCTCTCGAAATCACCTAAAATTATTAGAAATCTCATACAATTCCTTAAAATTTTAGGATCATATTTAAAATTCCTTAAAATCTCATAAAACTCTTACAAAGCTTTTAAAATCCCTTAAAATTCGACGAAATATCCTAAAATCTCATAAAATTCTACAAAATCGTTTTAATATCCTAAAAATCTCTTGAATTTCTTAAAAGTCACTTAAAAATCATTAAAAATGCATATAAAAACCTTCAAAATCATTAATCTCTTGAAATCCATGTTAAGTCCGATTGAAATCTGATCAAAGTCGTGAAAAATTCTAAAAATTCCCAGAAACTTCTTGAAATTCTTTAAAATTCTACCATAACATTTAAAATACCATTATATCCCATGAAATCTTTAAAAATTTTATAAAATTCCCTTAAAATTCCTAGATTTTCAATGTACCTATTTTGAGTTTAGACTCGTGACAAAATGATTATTAACGAAACCAAATTCAAAATTTCAAATTCAATTCACGCGGAATTTACGATGCGGCAAATATCGATTGTCGAAAATCGCACTATCGATACTTACACGACGAATCAGGAGTGCGGAATAGGCGTTACGTTATTGCGACTTCGACCTCATCATCTTTTTATAATAGGATCAAAGTTTACATTTCTTCTTTCGAGTAAGTTAAAAGCTATTGAAATTACGCTTAAAATTAACCCAGGAAGTAGTGACTGTTCCATTTTTTAAAAAATATGCCAGATCACAATGTTTTATAAAAATATCAATAATTTTTGAAATAATTAATATTTTTTAAAATTTCTTGGGCTTATTTAAAAGGTAAATTTCTATAAAATCTGATAAACACAATTATTCCTCTGCATCGTAAAAGGGCTTAAAATCATTTGATTTTTAACGTTCATTTCATTGATTGTCCAACTTTCTTTGCGCCAACTTTAAGTCCTCACACAATGCAAGGGAATAATTTTTAAATTATACCAATAAAGTTTTTAGATTACAAAAAAATTTGCCTTTAAAATAAGCCAAAGAAATTTTTAAAATGTTCAATATTTCAAAAGTTATTGCTATTTTTATAAAACGTTGATATTTGGCTTTTTTTTTGCAATAAGTTGCTTAAAAATAGACAAAACGATTAATGGGTTAATTTTAAGCAAAATCTTGATAGTTTTTAACTTACTTAAAGGAAAAAATGTAATATTTGATGTGTAATTAAGGGAACTTAAACTATAATTGCAAAAATGGTGGTATCATAAATTCTGACGGGTAGTGTATATTCCCCCAATTTACTCCTAAATAAATAAATAACATAGAAAAAATAGAATTTGGGGTATATTCATGCGCCTCAATTGCCAGAGACGTTAGCAAAGATAGATTCCATGCCTATGTATGTAAATTACAAGGATAAGATCCTCGGCGACAACTACGGAACCTAACAAAGATCTACGGCGACGACTATACGGAACCTAATGCAGATCTTCGGCTACGACTACAGTTCCCTTTCCATACCTACCCGCGTAAAACTAATAGAGACAAACTCTTCTTTCATATATAAAAGATAATAATAGAACCACCGAATTTTCCAAATAAATAACGCTATAATAGACTAAGCTAAACAGTTCAATTTTCTCCGTCGAATCAACCAGTAAAATGATTAGTTAAAGTTAAATCCATCGAGCTCAGTCAGTTCAAATTTCTTGTCAGTATCATCAGTTCAAGTCATCTAGTTCACGTTTTCATTAGCAGTTCAATTTTTCAACTAAACCCGCGTCGAATTAACTTGTAAAATCATCAAGTTTAGTTAGTGCAATTTTTCAAATCAACCAACGTCAATCAAATTATAAAATGATCCACCCAACCATCTAGGATCCCTCCCCAAAATCAACCCCCTAATGGAACCATGTAACACAATCAGATTTTGTCTCGTCCTTTTTACAAAAAAAGAAAAAATAACTTTTCTTTGACATAAACGTTGAAAACTTCACTTTTACATAATTTTAAATTTCCGCAGTGTGAATTTTCGGGAAATATTTATTCAATATTCTTTCACACATATGATATTTTATTTTTCAGCAAAGAGATATCCCAATTTCCCGGTTAGGATTTAAAAATAAGGAAATAGTTATTTTTAATTAGGTTTTAATTTTCTTTAAATTTGAATTCTGAATTTTAGCAGATATTTAGAAAGAATTAAATGAGTAAATAATATTGGGGCGAGACAGCAATATCGGATGTAAGCGCAGACAGAGATTCGATATTTGCCACTTCTATCTCACTCTATCTACTAAATAGTAGAAAAAACATTCTGTAGGTACAGTATGATTCATGTATGCCTTAACATTTGTCACTAGATTTTTGTATGCATTCAATGCAAAATCCTAGTGATAAATGTTAAGGCATACATGAATCATACTGTACATCAGGCTAAATGGAGAAATTGTCAATTTGACATTATTTTGAAATAGCAATATATCGCAAAAAAAATTCGGAGACATGTTGACTTTGAAAGAATCATTACGCAAAACTTGAATATCTCAAGATTGGCTCACCTAGCGAAATTCAATTAAAATTGATGATAAGACGGGAGAAAAATATAATCAAAAAATCTAGAATCGCAAATAAATCACCCTGACGAAAATCGGATTAAATAATTCCGTATATGCGGAATGAGATATTTGACCTCGTATACAGAAAAATATTGGCATATTATAAGAGAGGGGAAAAATGGAAGAGAGACCGAACAGATTCGATTGCGTACAAGGTATTGAAAAAAAAAACTTACGTCAGACACGCGAAATTCATGTTTTATTTAGCATGTTATTTGGCGTTTGTTATTATTTTTTTGGAGGAGATGGATTAGGTTTGGAGTAAAGTAGATATTATTTACTATAAGTAAGTAAAAGGAAGAACACAAAAGTACAAGGATACGAGAATACACACCATCGTGTCGACTCATTTTTTCCTTAAAATGTCATATACGACGACGTGCACAAGTCTTTAACCAAATTGATTTCAAAGTACGAATTGCGCCTACTCAAATTGTACTATCAATATAACATGTGGTAAAAGTAATTCTCTCGAAAAAATATTTCGTCAATTTTTTTGCATAAAACCTAACCCAACTAGATTGCCGTGACGTCACTCTTGCAAAACTAACTAACAGATCAAGTTACAAGGATTGTATAAAATTTAGGTTTTCGAAAATTTACTAGATTTTCGTTTGTGTGCAAGATTAGAGTTCTTAGTCGGTTATATTACTTCGAGAACGGTAACGAGAATGAGAATATAACCGAGTCTTAAATTCTCTAAGAATTTATGAGAACTTATGATTTTAGAAATTTTTATGACAAGGGAAATAATTATTGATTAATTAACCGATAAAGTGTAATAAACTGTTTTTTGTACTTCTATTACTTCTTAATGAGCTTTACACAAGTTGTAAATAAAAAAATTGTCACAAATGTATGCCACAGTCGTATACACAGGTCCAGAATCTCTGATGGTGGGAGGTGACTCGCGTTTTGAACAGGATTAGAGCTTCGAAAAGTGGCCACCAAGTAATCATGTATAGAGCGTGATGATCGAAAAGTGTATGGTTTGTTTACATGCGTCGACATGTAACCTCTTTCAGTTTCTGTTAAAATTGTTCAAATATATCATAAAATAGATTAGAAAAAATCCTGATGCATTTTTTAACGGAAATAAATATATCTAATAACAGAATAAATGTATACGTCGTGATGTATACGACCGTGATTAGAACACACTTTTAGGTTAGTAAACAATCCATATACTTTTAGATCATCACGCTCTACTCTTGTGGCCACTTTTGGATGCTCAAATCCTGTTCAAAACGCGAGTCATCGCTCCAATGCCCCCACCACCAGAGTTCTCGAAAATTTAAGAACTCTATGCAAGATGTAGAGTTCTTAAATTCTCGAGACTTAAATCCAGGTTATATGACCGAGAATATGACAAAATTTATGAGCATTTAAGAATTTATGATTTTTAGAATAATTGTTATTGTTTACATTATTTACATGGTTACATATTAGTCATTTATTAGCTAAGGCATATTTAGGAATGTAAAATATGCAAAACAACAGCTTACTAGTTAACTAAAGCCACAAAATTCATCTTATAATAGTCACTTTATAGGTTACGAGACCGAACGCGCGCTTTCCGCGCGCGGGATTAATTTTTTTTTTGAATTTAAGCGATTTTGTACAATATAAAGATTTAAAATTTCCCGCGTCGGCCTCGATTATCGATATACGACACGTCAAGAACTGTATTGACCAATAAGGAATCGGGTCCACGCATTTCACCGGTAGGTATACAATCGAACAAAATCTCGATTGACCAAGATTCCATTTGGCCAAAAAATAGTATAGTTTGTGCTGGTGAGAAAAAGTGTTATGAAGACGGTCGTGCCAGTGCTCTCAAACGGGCTACCTGGGCGCGCAGCACGTGTTGGCTTCCTGCTGGAGAAATTCTGCAATTGACTGCAATTTGGCGCGCGATTCAAAATCGAATTAAATGGACCAATAGAAGAATTTCTCCACCGGTAAGTAGTGATGGCTTGTGACTGGTATTACCGAGTAATACCGAAAATTTACCGGTCATGACCGGAAAATATTTACAAAAGCGGTAAAAATTAAATTATGAATAATAGAAATTGTATTTTCGAAAAAAATGAAGTTTAACTAAAAATTTGTATACTGCTTCAAGTTTTTAGACATTTTTATTGAATAAAATAAACTCTGTGAAGTAGAAAATATGGGAAATGTGGAGTTTTATGCAACTAGCAGACGACAGATGAAGTTTGAGTGCCGCTTGCCCACAAGTGTATGTTATTGTTTTTGGTCCAGTTTTTATACAGTTTATACTTAAAATATTACTAATCCAGGTACGTAATGTGTAAAAATGGAAAAACTATTTATATATTGATCTCGTATTTAATTTTTATAGTGTAATTTCTGACTACTATACTCATAATATTATATATAAGTATTTTATTCGAATTTTGTAGGTTATGGTTTTTCTGTACTCTAATATTGAAA
>UCOK01010079.1:10445-22399 GCA_900474325.1 Synergus umbraculus | reverse complement strand
CATCATTCATCAATTCAATTTTAATTACTTGATTATCATTTCACTGTAAAATACACAATGTTGTGTAAAATAAATACATGAAAAAAAGAGAAGAATGGAAACAAAAGAAAAAAAAATTGAATGAGAAGCATAAAAACAGTGTAAATCTTCTATTCAGGTGGAATAATTTTTTAAAAGGCTGAAAGCCAGGGATTTTTTCGTGGATTTCAAAAGATTTATGAGTTTAAAAATTTTTAAGGATTTCATGGAATTGAAGATATAAAAGGGATTTGAATTGTTATCATTAAATTAAAAAAATTATATAATATTGAAAAGGAACGTAAATGTCATTCTTGTATTATAAATTTGACTTGAAAAGCAAATTTTATGATTTTGATATTCATCATTCATCAATTCAATTTTAATTACTTGATTATCATTTCACTGTAAAATACACAATGTTGTGTAAAATAAATACATGAAAAAAAGAGAAGAATGGAAACAAAAGAAAAAAAAATTGAATGAGAAGCATAAAAACAGTGTAAATCTTCTATTCAGGTGGAATAATTTTTTAAAAGGCTGAAAGCCAGGGATTTTTTCGAAGTTGCCTTGGCTTTTTGTAGCTCTCCAAGATTCCTTAATTATTTTATGGACATTCTCGTGAGACTCTTGATGTTCTCACTCTCGGGCTTAACACCTGCAGCTTTAAGAGGCAGACACAGTTGTTGCTAACGATGAGATACTGTAACTGCGAAAGAGTCAGCCACACACCATATCCCTTGGTCGTGAGACTTGGAATGTGCCAAAAAGGCGATAGAACGAGAGAGTATAAAAGAGCGAGAAAGTGAAATGGAGACAAAGTAAAGGAGGAAGAAAAAGGAGGGCGGCTAAGATAGTAGAGGAAAATGCTTGAGAGGAAGAAAGCAGACAGTAAGAAAGTAAGGTAGTATGTAGGAGAGGGATGCTCGTATAATCTGAAGCTCCACATTACTTGTGTAACTCGTGCTACCATCCCTAACGTATCCCACAACGTGGCCAACATGTTCTTACACACCACCACTGTCGCGTCGCCAACTGCTAAACCTTTTATGCGACGTGCCTCGAAACGACATACTGTAGGAGAGAGTAAGAGCCTTTCTATATCGAACCACTCCCGCGGCTTCCTCTTAGAATTCTACCCTATTTCGTACGAAATTTTATACAGTCATATCTGAATGTGTGTCAGTAAGACTTTCAAATACATTTGCTTCACTATAAGTTCACCTCCACTTAATCAAGCAAAAGGACCATTTCTGATATTAATGAAAGCTTGGATATTCCATTTAGAACTTTGACAGAAAACGAGAAGAATGAAAGATATATTTTTCACGTTAAATTCTTCAAAAGTACTCTCTAAAACTGAATCAGTAAAATTCCACTGATTTTCAGTGACACTTTTCTCACGATTTTAGTCAGTGAAAGTTCACTGAGAATCAGGCAAAAGTCACTGAAATTTTCAGTCATCTTCATTAACTACTAAAAATTTCAGTGACTTTTCATTGATTTCCAGTATATTTTTCACTGATTAAAATCGTGAGAAAAGAGTCACTTCAAATCAGATCAAGTTTAGAGAGTAAATAATTTTACTTGTTATCTTGTGTAAGTTAAAGATTCGAGTTCGCTTTCTTGAAATCAGTGGAAACGGATGGATATAGTCAGACATTGGTTGAGTCTTGGTAAATGATTCACGCCTTTCTGTCGCTTTTTATTAAAAGTTCTATTAAAAGAAAATTTGTTAAATAGAACAGTTATTCGGTTTATGATATTATTATTTCATGGATTGTTTACAATAATAGAATGAAACAGCAAACAGTTGCGCATCTTCACTAAACTACTAAAAATTTCAGTGACTTTTCATTGATTTCCAGTAGATTTTTCACTGATTAAAATCGTGAGAAAAGAGTCACTGAAAATCAGTGGAATTTGACTGATAATCAGTTAAATTTCACTGATTCAAGTTTAGAGAGTAAACTTGGAGTTTTATATTATCTATTCTAAAAAGATGATAGAGTCGAAGTCGAAATATCGTAACGCCTATTTAAAAATTCCTAATCTAGGAATTTTAAGGGAATTTTATGGAATTTTTAAAGATTTCATTGGAGATAATGGGATTTTAAATGTTATCGTATAATTTTAGAAAATTTCAAGCAGTTTCTGGGAATTGTTAGAATTGTGCACGACTTTGATCAGATTTCAATCGGACTTGAAGGTACTTTTATGACTTTTAAAATATGTATTTTGTGGGATTTAAATAAGAAATTAAAAATTTTATAGGGAATTTTATTGAGGAATTTCAAAAGGTTTTTATGATTTTGAAAAGATTGTGTAGAATTTACAAAGATTTCGAAAGTTTTCGTCATATTTTAAGGGTTTTCAAGAAATTTGTCGATTTTTAAAAGATTTTGTGAAATTTTAAAGGACTTCTTGGAATTTGATAAGATTTCTAATGGTTTTAAGGGATTTTAAATGTGAAGGAATTTCAAAAGGTTTTTAGGAATTTTTAAAAATTTTATGAATTTTAACGTGTATTTCAAGAAATTTTTGACAATTTTCGTAGAATTTTAAGAGATTTCAGGATATTTTGTGAAATTTTAAAGGAATTCATTCAATTTTAAGAAATTTTAAAGAATTTTAAGGGATTCTAAATACTTTTAAATTATGAGGATTTTTAAGAGTTTTTAAAGAATTTAAATAGATTTGGACGAGTTCAAGCGATTTTTAAGGTTTTTGACAAATTTTGAGGATTTTAAAACGATTTCAAGGAATTTAAGGTGTTTGAAGGAATTAAAAATTTAAATTTAAATTATAAAATTGTTCTTTTAGAAGATTTTTAAATTTCGAGTGATTTTATGTAATTTTTCGATATTTCTAATAATTTTAAGGGATTTTAAAAGCTTTGCAAGAGTTCTATGAGGTTTTAAGGAATTTGAATTATTATCCTGAGATTTTAAGGAATTTTATAAGATTTCTATGTAATATTTTTAAGGGATATAAATTATATAAAGAGATCTTAAATGTTACCGTATTTCAAAAATTTTTCTGGGAATTTTAAGAGATTTTAAAGTTTTTTATGGAATTTCAAAAGGTTTCTAGGAATTTTTAGAGATTTTCATGAATTTCAACTTGGATTTCAGAAGATTTATGAGTTTAAATTTTTTTAAGGATTTCATGGAGTTGAAGACATTTCTAATATTTTTAATGGATTTAAAACGATATAAAAGGGATTTTAATTGTTATCATTGAATTTAAAAGAATCTCAAAAAGTTTTTGAAATTTTAAAGAGATTTCAATTGAAAAGGAACATAAATGTCATTCTTGTATTATAAATTTGACTTGAAAAGCTTCCCAATTTAAATTTCTTTACCCATGCTTCAAATTGTAACCTTTTCAACTGAAAAATATTATAAATTTAACAAGATTTCAAGTGCAACTGAAGTTTAATTAGTAGAGCCTTGGCAAGTTTCAAGTTTGCAACGTGCTCTTTTCAATATTTTATAATTTTCAAGAATTTCATCCCTCTTGGCTTAATTAAATTATCCTTCATTACTCTGTATGATACTTTGGATATTTTCATTAAAACTGTAAATAAGCTTTTACTAAATGACTTGAAAGTTCGATAGCTTTAAATGGAGCGCTGAAATATTGATATACTTTTAATCTTCTTTGGAATATACATACATTTTCTTGATCGAAAGAGGGCAATTAAGTGTACTAAATCTCAAAGGTTAACTTAATAGTTCAGCGGTTCTTTGTAGAAAAGTTGTAGGTTGAGATATATGTATATGTCGTATGTAGAGTACGAGCGTAATGATACCAAAGTAACTTGAGAGTGCTCCGGGCAAGCAGTCCCCAACCCATATTGATTTCCCGTCAATAGCAGGGAACGGATTTGGATGATAAGCTATCAGCAAGTGATCCTTTATCCCTTCGTATCTATATATATATATATATAGGAACGGGTCCTTATATGTATGTATAACGAACTCGAGTGGAACCAATAATCGGTTCACGTATGCTCCCGTTCCTTCTCTTGATCATGACGTAAACAAGATATTCTGCCCTTACATTGAGCTCTCATCTCAAATTTGTAACTTCCAATATTACTAAATTGTATATTGCAGATCATAATTCTGTAATAGCTCCCCAGCTGGGATGTAGTAATTTCAGCAACAGTTTAGTTGATATTAGGTAAATTTGTATACTTGCTTTGAAATTATATGATAGAATAATCTTTATATAAAATGCATTAAAAAAAAGTTAAGCCGCACATCTTGACCTTTGCCTTTTATGTTTGAAAGCACATTTCCAGCAAAGCCTCACTTTTCTTGACCCACATATTTCAGTGGAAAGAAGATAATTGATACTTAAACAACTCTTCAAGTATCTCTCATTTCTCAAGGGATTATATTACTTTGAAAGAGTAAAACGATATTTGGATTTTCTCTTACAATATCAGATGTCTATCTAGAACATGAAGTTGTTTTTCGAATTGTGATTTATGAATGATCTCTTCCCAAATTTATTTCCAGGAAATAATCCCAGCGAAAAGTTTGGATGAGATAATAAAAAGTGAAGATGAAAGTAAGTAAAAAAGAAAGTAAAGCAGGGTGACAGACTGATGGAATATTAAAGGCTATCTCGTCTTTTTTATGGAATTTCTAAGTGCTGGCTAAGTTGATATAAGAATATTGTAGATAATAATATAATCTTGTTATTACGTAAGACTTTTCTACCAGAAATTTGATCTATATTAAGTATTTATCTTTGAATTTTCATAAAGGCAATGAATAATATAGAATGATGTGTTCTAGAAATTTTTACTAAAAGCAAGAGCACGTATAAAAAAGGAACGCTACAGTATCGGAAAGAATCATGGAATATATGAGAAAGAAGTCGAGTATCAATTTGAGAAATATTAAGAATTTAAGCATCTGAAAAGTCAAGTTTTCCTTCCTATAGAAGCGAAGAAATATGACGCATTTTCTTGAAGAAATACGAGAGAAAGAACGACTTTCTAAAAGCTGGTATTTCAATAAGCATTATATGACAAAGAAGATAGTCATTAAGGAGGTCGGCTTTAAACCTTGGAAACGTGCTCTAAGACCTCACGCTGACAATATAAAAAAACAAACAATATAAAGTAATTATTAAAAATTATAAAAAAAAACTTTTTATATGTAAATAACGCGACTCGCGTTTTCTTAAGCACTAATCAAATTGACAAGGTTAAAAGGTTTTTAATTGAAACTTTTAAAATTGTAATTAAAATGCATTATGAAATTGTTGAATTTAAAAAGTTTATAGTTTGAAATTGTAATCTTGTAATCTTGTAAAAATCAGAAATATTTCTTGAAATTTCCTAAAATTATTAAAAATATGGAATTGTACAAAATCTCGATTTACGAAAACTTTCGAAATTGCTTAAAATTATTGAAAATCTCTTAAAATTTTCAGAAACTTCTTAGAATACTTCAAAATTTTATAATAACAATTAAAATACCTTTAAATTCTTTAAAATTCATTGAAATTATTAGAAATTCCATGAAATCCTTAAAAATTTCCAAAAATCCTGTAAAAATCAGAAATATTTCTTGAAATTTCCTAAAATTATTAAAAATATGGAATTGTACAAAATCTTTTAAAAATCATAAAAAAAACTTTTGAAATCCCTCAATAAAATTCCCTTTCAAATTTTAAAATTCTTTAAATCCCATAAAATATTTTGAAAGTCATAAAAATCTCGTAAAATTCCTTAAAATTATTAGAAATTTCATAAAATTTAATAAAATCGTTATTAAAATGCAATTAAAATGCATTATGAAATTGTTGAATTTAAAAAGTTTATAGTTTGAAATTGTAATCAGTGTACATATAAATCCGAAGTTATCTACCGTATATTTACCCTTGGGATAAACCACTTTTTACGATAAGCAATAGTTTTTACTACAGACTTGCAGTATAAACTTTCATATACACAATGAGAATGAACAAGTTCTTTTGTAGGAAAGTAAACTTTTGATTTCATCTACTAAGAGTCTAAATCTACGTATCTTAGATTTATATTTTTTTACGTCTGAGTTTACGGTCTTAGTTTTTATTAGATTCCTCATAAAAGGCACAATCCTGAATAGACTGAAAATAATTTTTATTCACTTTGGTTTAAGAAATTTTATTTTATCACAAAGTTTGTGTCATATATAAGAGAATAACTTGAAAGAAATGACTTTTATGTCATCGTATTTATCCTTTTTTCCGAGATAAAAATAGCTAAAAGAGGACAAAAGTTTTTGTCTGACCGTATGTTGACTTTACTACTGCATAGTGCTATATTCAAGTAGATCGTGATATTTTTGGTAAGACACGATATTGGCGTTGCTAGTTCTAATCTTCCGTCTCTAAAGTGATCTTGAAAAATTTGTGAAAACACTTTTCTGTAATTTTCCAAAATTTCAACGAGATATTTCAATTTTCTCTTGTAATTCATTTGAGTGAAAGATTACCTTTCAAACTAAATTTCACAAAAAGAGGATAATGAACTATTCGATATAAATAAAATGGTTTTATCGATTGTCAACATCCGGCAGGGTCTCAGCTTTTCACTCAATTGAATTTCTAACTTAATTTAATAAAAATGTATTAATAGGAAGCAGAACAGGAAAAGACGAATGCAGAATATTAATGAATATTAAACCTTTAAAAACTACTTTGAAAATTCACTTCATATGCATATATACATTATGCAGATAAATTTTGTCGCTGAAAACACTTTTATTTAAGATCCAAAGTGCATGGAAGTTTTCTCAGTCAACAAAGCTTCATAAAAATTATGAAAATTTTAATCGAGATATGAGCAATATTGTGAATAGAGTTTTTTAAAGTGGAACGCTTAATAATATGCATGAATATTAATAATGATATTTAAAATTGAAGAAATCTGAACGAAGTTACTGAAAATTAATATTTCCATTTTAAAATTTCCATTTAATATTCATGTTTTATTCTGGTATTTTCAAATACTTATACTGCACACGATTTTGTCGACAAGTTGTCCAGCTCGGTAAATAAAAACATTCAATTTATTTTCCTCCCGGGCAATTCACTCTTGGTCTTTTTCTTCGTCTTATATCGATCTAAGCTTCCGAGGAATGCATGTATTCATCCCCGAATCTCGTGTTATTTTGACAGAAAGATTTTCCGGGAATCCCAAGTGTTTTGTTTTCGATACAAACGGAGTGGAATAACTTTTTTCTCTGCAGGAGAAAACTCTTTTTCAAAAGTTCGTAGAGGAATTTAAAGTAACTTTTATGCAAGTTGGACAGAAAATTATTCTCAAGTTCAAGCTTCTGTGATAGGAAAAATGATCTTACATATGTCAGCTTTCGAAAAAAAGTATGTTGAATAAAAGGGAAGTGAATAAAAGAAACTTGATAGAAAATTTAAAATGAAACAGTCGACATAAATAACTTTTTTACATACTTTCATCTGAAGAAATAAATAAATAAACTGTTTTCCCCATTTTTATCATTGGAAGTAAGACTATAATCTCAATTTTTTTCTCTGCGGTTGTAAGAGCATTGAAAAGTTGTTTTAAAGGGGAAAAAAATATTAACTGAAGCGTGGGTCGTCCAGAAGAGAAAAAAGCTGGCCAACGCATCGACTGCCACGCGGTTTTTGTCAGGCATGCAAAATAAATGTCTACAGGACTTACAATGGTCCATTCTTCACTTTTTCAACGGACGAGTACCATTCCTTTCGCCGGACATGAGAAACCGTTCGTAGCAGTACGGTAAACTTTCATTCGCGAAAGTGGCAGCAGCCTTCACAAAATGATAAGAAAATCATGAAGCGTTTGCGTCTCGACTTCTGTTGAAAGTTGAATGTCGATGGAGTGAGGGTGGAAAACAGGGAGCGGAAAAGGAATGCGGGGGTGGGCGTATTCGTTCAATACGGGCAGCAAAGACGAGGGATTTAGTTACACTTGAGTTGAAAAAAGGTCGAGTAAAGAAGGGGATGTATGAAAACAAGAAATTACATTAGCAGAAAACTCGCCGAGCTTTCGACCGGCGAGCAAAAATCCCGTTAACTTTTCGCTTGATTGAAGCCGCCCTCGGAAAACCATTAATGTCGATTCGAAATAAAACTATTTACTTCGCCAGCCAAAAGTACCTAACAGTGTAGAAACAATACTCACGTCTTTCAGTAAACAGCGTGTCTTAACTTTCGTATTTTTCACCTTTCTTATCATCAAGTTTTCTTCTATTTCTTTGTTAGCATTTATCCTCGCATTTACCCAAAAATACGATTATTTATTATTTCCATATCTCTCATATGTATAATTTGTTTGATCTCTAATGAGAGAAAAGTTTTTATAAAAGAACGAACGCGCGCATTTATCTTCTTTTTAAATATTATATAATTTATTGTATTTTATTTCTCTAATCTCTTAAAATCTATGTTAAACTTCGTGAAAATCTCTTAAAATTCCAAGAAACCTTTGAAAACCTGTGAAATCGATAAAAATTCGTGAAAATTTTTTTAAATTTTCTAAAACTTCTTGAGATTCTTTTAAATTCAATAATAACAATTCAAATACCTTTTATATCCTTGAAAATCTATTAAAAGTATTAGAAATATCTTCAAATTCCATGAAATCCTTAAAAAATCCAGAAAATTTTTCAAACTCATAAATCTTCTGAAACCCAGTTTAAAATTCATGAAAATCTCTAAAAATTCCTAGAAACCTTTTGAAATTCTATGACAAACTTTAAAATCTCTTAAAATACCCCGAAAAATTGTTGAAATTTTACGGTAATATTTAAAATCTCTTTAAATCTTTTATATCCCGTAAAAATATTCTATAGAAATCTTATCGAATTCCATGAAATCCTTTAAAATTCTCACAGAATCATTTAAATATCAGAAAAATCTCTCGAAATCACCTAAAATTATTAGAAATCTCATAAAATTCCTTAAAATTTCAGGATAATATTTCAAATTCCTCAAAACCTCATAAAATTCTTACAAAGCTTTTAAAATCCCTTAAAAGTTCACAAAATATCCTAAAATCCCATTCAATTCTACAAAATCGTTTTAATATCCTGAAAATCTCTTTAATTTCGTAAAAGTAACTTAAAATCGTTAAAAATGCACATAAAAACCTTCTAAGTCATTAATCTCTTGAAATCCATGTTAAAATTAGTGGAAATCTCTAAAAATTTCTAGTAACCTCTAGAAATCTCTAGAACTCTTAAAATCTCTTAAAATCATTAAAGATTTCATCAAATTCCATGAAATCCTTAAAAATATTACAAAATCATTTGAATATCAGAAAAATCTCTCAAAATCACCTAAAACTATCAGAAATCTTGCAAAGCTTTTAAAATCCCTTAAAATTTCACGAAATCTTTTAAAAATCAGAAAAATCTCTTGAAACCATTTAGAATTATTAGAAATATCGAAAAATCCTCAAAATTTGTCAAAAACCTTAAAAATTGCTTTAATTCGTCGAAATCTATTTAAATTCTTTAAAAACTCTTAAAAATCCTCATAATTTAAAAGTATTTAGAATCCCTTAAAATTCTTTAAAATTTCTGAAAATTGAATGAATTGCTTTAAAATTTTACGAAATATCCTAAAATCTCTTAAAATTCTACGAAAATTGTCAAAAATCTTTTGAAAATTCACGTTAAAGTTCATAAAATTTTTAAAAATTCCTAAAAACCTCTTGAAATTCCTTCACATTTAAAATCCCTTAAAATCATTAGAAATCTTATCAAATTCTTTTAAAAATCAGAAAAATCTCTTGAAATACTTTTACTCTCTAAATTCGAAACTGTAAAAACTCACTGTTTAACAGTGAAAAATACTGAGAAACAGTAAAATTCTACTGTTAAACAGTGAGTTTTTACAGTTTCGAATTTAGAAAGTATGTAAATTATTAGAAATATCATAAAACTCCATAAAATCCATAAAAATTCCACAATATCTTTTAAAAATCGAAAAATTTCTCGAAAACCCGTAAAATTTGACGAAAACTTTCGAAATCTGTGTAAATTCTACAAACTCTTTTAAAAATCATTAAAAACTTTTGAAATTCCTCAATAAAATTCCCTATAAAATTTTTAATTCCTTATTTAAATCCCACAAAATACATATATTTTAAAATTCATAAAAGTACCTTGAACTCCGATTGAAATCTGATCAAAGTCGTGAAAAATTCTAAAAATTCCCAGAAACTTCTTGAAATTCTTTAAAATTCTACGATAACATTTAAAATCCCATTATCTCCCCCGAAATCTTTAAAAATTCCATAAAATTGCCTGAAAATTCCTAGATTGTCAATGTACCTATTTTGAGTTTAGACTCGTGACAAAATGATTATTAACGAAACCAAATTCAAAATTTCAAATTCATTTCACGCGTAATTTACGATGCGGCAAATATCGATTGTCGAAAATCACTATCGATACTTACACGACGAATCAGGAGTGCGGAATAGGCGTTACGATATTTCGTCTTCAACTCAATCATCTTTTTAGAATAGAAGATAAGTTTCTCGTGACAAAATTCGAAGGCAGAGTTCATCAGCAAGGAGAGAATTAGAGAGGATCTTGCTTCAGTTGAATCAAGTCCGCAGAGCAGACTTAATACGAATTTAGTCAAGACATTCCAGTTAAATTCCAGGAAGGGAGAACATTCAATGCAAAACTAATCAGACTGATTCTTTATCATGCGGGACACGGTTTCCGGTTCCACGTTCCCTCTTTGCCTATACCATAGTACTATAGTACTATAGTACTATGACGGCACGCTAGGTTTGGTAAATCACTCGGTAATGCAAGCGAGAACGTGCCTTGCATGTACGTACAAGTCATTCCCGTTCATTACAATCGGAACAATTAACTTCTTCCACTGCTCTTTATGTTTAAGCGCAGGAATCCCTCTGGGGGTAGATTTAATTATTTCCACTAAATATACAATACAGAGCCGTAGATTGTACATCCTTTCCAAACTCGAACTTTTTGATTCGCCTTAATAGACTCATCGTAAAAGCATGCGACGGCTTAAATATATGGCAGAACATTACTGACGGATAGTTTCGAAATAATCCCTCTAGTAAATTCATCAGAATGAAATATATACTCGAATGAGACTCTAGGGACTAATCTTGAAATATACCAAACTCTATTAACATATATGCATCCAACTCATCTGCCATAACTTCTAAATAATCCTAAATGTATAAACTCAACTTGGAAATACAATACGAACCAGAAACCCCTGTGTCGTGGATTTTCCTTATATTGTATGTTAATTAGTTCCAAACTCCACCAATTTTTGTTTTCTATTCTAAAAAGATGATTGAGTCGAAGTCGAAATATCGTAACGTCTATTCAAGTATAGATAGTGATTTTCGCTCTCTAAATATGAATTAGTGAAAAGTAGGTCACTACTGATTTACTTTAGTGAAAAATTCTACTAATTGTTAGTCATTTTTGACTAAAACTTTAGTGAAAAGTTGAAAACTTACTAATTGAAATAGTGAAATACAACTAATAATTAGTGAAAATTTTCACTAAAGTAAATTAGTGACCTACTTTTCACTAATTCAAATTTAGAGAGCGATAATCGATATTTGCCGAATTATAAATTCCGCGTGAATTGAATTTGAAATTTTTAATTTGGTTTCGTTAATAATCATTTTGTCATGAGTCTAAACTCGAAATTCATTGAAAAGAATAGGAATTTTATCGAATTTTTAAAGATTTCAAGGGAGATAATGTGATTTTAAATGTTATCCTAGAATTTTGAAGAATTTCAAGAAGTTTCTGGGAGTTTTCAGAATTTTTCACGAATTTGATTAGATTTCAATCGAACTTCAAGGTACTTTTATGACTTTTAAAATATGTATTTTGTGGGATTTAAATAAGGAATTT
>UCOK01010079.1:0-10425 GCA_900474325.1 Synergus umbraculus | reverse complement strand
TTTATGATTTTTAAAAGAATTTGTAGAATTTACGAAGATTTCGAAGGTTTTCGTCAAATTTTAAGGGTTTTCAAGAAATTTTTTCGATTTTTAACAGATTCTGTGGAATTTTTATGGATTTGATGGATTTTTATGAGATTTCTAATAATTATCATAAAAGTATTTCAAGAGATTTTTCTGATTTTTAAAAGATTTTGTGAAATTTTCAAGGATTTCATGCAATTTTAAAAAATTTGAAGGGATTCAAAATATTTTTTAATTATGAGGTTTTTTAAGAATATTTAAAAGAATTTTAAAAGATTTCGACGAATTCAAGCGATTTTTAATGTTTTTGTGAAATTTTGAGAAATTTAAAATCGGTTTGAAGAAGTTTGAAGGAATTAATTTAAATTTAAATTAAAAGAATTTTATTTTAAAAGATTTCTAAAAATTGCGAGGGATTTTATGTAATTTTTCGATATTTCTAATAATTTTAAAAGGTTTCAAGAGATTTTTATCATTTTTATACGATTTTTACGAAATTCAAGAAATTTTTAGGATATTAAAACTATTTTGTAAAATTGTATGGGATTTTAGGATATTTCGTGAAACTTGAATTATTATTCTGAGATTTTAAGGAATTTAATGAGATTTCTAATAATTCTCAGTGATTTCGAGGGATTTTTTTGATATTTAAAGGATTTCATGGAATTTGAGGATATTTCTAATACTTTTAATGGATTTTAAAGGATATAAAAGGGATTTGAATTGTCATCATTGAATTTAAAAGAATCTCAAGAAGTTTCAAAAAATTTTAAGAAATTTTCACGAATTTTTAACGATTTCACAGGTTTTCTAAGGTTTCTTGGAATTTTAAGAGATTTTCACAAAGTTTAACGTAGATTTTAAGAGATTAGAGAAATAAAATATAATAAATTATATAATATTGAAAAAAATGTAAATGCGCGCGCGGGGCATATTTATCATGACAGAATTTTCATTTCGAAGTATATTCCACTGAGAGGTCAGTTTTGTGATGAAATAAGTAAAATATCATAACGCACGTGTTGACAAGTTAAGAATAAATCACTCCGAATGTGTATTCTTTTACGTCCAACGGCGAAAAATGCATATACGAGTGAAATACTTCAACTCTAAAGTTATTTGCACAAAAAGTATGATTTAACGCTCGAGTAAATTGGACTAATTATAAAATATGTGAAGAAATGATTTCTAAAAGAGAATCTACTGTTTCGAGGATTTTTCTTATTGATTTCTACCAAAAGAAATTTTTTCGTTAATTACGTATATGTGTAATTTGATAAATTTTCAAGTAGGTAAAATGGTAAAGCTGTAAAATATCTTAGAGTACTTTAGAAAGCGTATATAGTTTTCTCCTTCTATATAGTTCTCGTAGGAAAATGGGAGGTATGTGAATTTTCGCTTACGCGGATTCAAGTGATTCAACCTGCAAGAGACTCGTTGTATTAGTCTCACGAGAGCCACGAAATTTCAGTCAGGGTAGGAAAGTTTGGAACAGAGTGTCAGACAGTCACTAGAACTGTAAATAGAAACTCGGACAAAAGTAAAACTTGATGTCAGAAAATAAAGTGAAAACCTTTACAGCTGAACTGATTGCAGTTCGGTAAATAATTGTTGACACTCTTCAACTTTCAACTTTACATATATATGTACTTTATACTTGTTTCATTTTACTTTATTTCTTCCTCATTTCTTAATTTCGTTTATTTATTCATTCTTTCTTATCTCTGACTATATTTACTTCTATTTGCTTATCTTCATTCTACGTGCTTGCTGGGGATTAAAATGTTAAAAGTTTGTTAAAAAAAAACATGCTTCGTTAGTTTATAAAAAGCCTAGATGTGGATGTGCGAAACTAAAACATTGAATAACAGAAAGTTTAATTAATACAAGACAAATAACAATAAGACTTCGTAGTGTGTCTCGAAATTTCCCAAAGGACAATTTTATTAAATTTTTCAAGTTTTTGAGTAGATAAAAGAAGTCTTGATTTGGAAATAATAATATACGAAAACGTAAATAAAGAGTGCAAAAAAAGAGTGCCAAGAATGTTTCAAACACGCGGGTGCGTGCAGGTGCGGCCACAATTTTCTTTCGTTAAAGTCGTCGCGCAAATCTTGCATACAGAAGTTTAAAAGCTGTAAATGCATTATATTTCATCAAATTTTAAATTGTATGCAAGAATTTTGTGGCAGACTTCCATCTTTCAAAACGTCTGGAAACTTTATGAGAATCGGTAGCGAAAAAGATATCTCTCAATGTGAATTAGCGAAAAGTCGGTCAATGATTAATTTTTGTGAAAAACTCTACTAATTGTTAGTAGTTGGTCAAAATGTTTACTACTGAAGTAAATTAGTGACCGATTTTTCACTAATTCAGATTTAGGGACCCCTTGCATTATAATAAATGGAATTTTGCTACGACTCTCAAAGTTTCTAAACGAAGAGTAGTGTCTCGGAAATGCAGGTGGCCCATGGTGGTGATTGGTAAATTACGGACAGGGTTCAGGGTTGCAATATTTCAGTCTTACCACCACCATAGCCAAAGTCTGGTTCTGACTTGTCTAGCGCCTGGATCTCCATTTTTCTCAGCAGCTTCGTTGTAGCAGTGGTAGTGGTTGTGGGCGATCCTGCACAACAAACACCACATACGGTAAAAAAACAAAAAAAAATTATAACTGTGTCAAATCGCGGTCAAAACTTTGTGATATTTGGTGATAATGTGCAGTACTGTCCGAAAATATAAGAGCATCGGTTTATTTTAGAAGGTTTATCTAATTTTGATAAAGGATCAGATCTTTTAGTCAATGATGTAATAAAAAATCTGTTACTAATCCTGTAATTAGTCTTTGAATTATATCATGTGTTTAATCAAAATTAGTGAAATTAAAATATTTAGAAAACAGGTGTAGAATATTTTCGGATGGTATTGTGTGTGTAATAGGTATTATTTACTGTAAGTCACTGTTGATAACAAAAATTGCAATAATTATTCGAAAGTTCCTTTTTAATCTAAAAAACGATAGTATCTTTTATATTATTTAAAGAATATTTAACCGGAATGTCGTAATTTCTTTTATGGTACATTCCTATCCGTATGTGGGGCTGCTATGCGTAAAATATTTTTCATATTGCAATAGCTGTAAATATTAGTGTATTGTGCTTTGCATTAGAACTTACTTTAAATACTTGAACCGTTTGAAAGAAAAAAATGCGTGCACCAAAACCCGACACCATGTTATATTAATCCAATTATAAGCGTGTCTAAAAATTAAACTCTTGCGTAAAACTACAAAGCTAAACTCCTGAAATTAATTAAACAATAATTATCTAAAGTGTCAATAATAAATTGCATTTCTTGCAAGGAAGTAATACAGTGTTTAAGCGTAATGGGAACAAAATTACGAATTCGTTTGAGTTTGGAAATTCTAGTTAGTTTCAAAACACGTTCTTTCCATTTCTGTCAAAAGCAAAGCTGTACATAGAACCAAATAAGGTACTACTGTTGAAAAATAATAACATTTCCACCAAATTTACATCTAGTGATTTCAAAGGCCGTCTTTTCTGTTTTTTTACAAAGCTTTTCAAAAATATATAAAGTAAATGAACTGATTTAACCAACAGGAATTTTAACGATCGATTACTGGCTGTCCATTCCGAAAGCTCAGTAAATTCGTTTCTACTTTCTGATACTCAAAAAGGCACTCTATCCGAAAGCCAGTGTTTATCCATTTGCTGGTGGAATTACATCGCGGTTGAAAAATACTAGATAGTGATTTGTCTGATCAAATGAATGCTATCAAAACTTTCCCACAGTAATATCGACACATCAAAAGCCGTATATAATTTTCTATATTCGATTTGTATGTCGAAATTTAAATAGATCCTGATGTCATCATAGCAAGTTGCTTGATGTTTTTTCCAATCTTGCACATTTATTTTTAAAAAGAGGCCTGCAATTTTTCTAGTTGTTATAAATCTATTTCGCAATGGCTTTGAGCCAAAAGCACTTTGAAGTTACGCTAATGAATCCCAATGAAATTTTGTTGCATTTAATGGATTGCTTTTACGCTAAAATATTTTGTAGATTATGTACACCTTCTCGGATGGTTTAAAGTGATGAAAGGTAGAATTGAATTTTTTACCGGAAAATCCCTTACTCAGTGAAAAATGATGATTCGGTCAATGTGCGCTATAATTCGATAGAATACAGGTCTGTCAGGAAAGGATTCGAAATCGAAAACTGTTATCACTGGACAACTAGTTTCAGATTTTTTATTTAGACTGAATTTGGCGAATTTGAGGCAAAAAATTAGAATAACAAAGAGTGTTTCAAGAATAATAATCTACTTAAGTAGATTGTTGTATCAAAATATTACTATAATTTTGATTTTGACTTAGAGTAGGACTGAATTAGTAATCTAAAATAAATTCCTGGAATTGCATATAGATATAAATTAATATTATTGACACTAACCAGGTAAGTAGACTGATTCTGTGGAGACGTTATAATTTGCTTTTGGTATACTAAGAGAGCATTTGAAAATTGTCAACTCTGGTAAATTTTCGTCTTCAATGTCCATTCTTGTCAAAATGTTGTAAAGTCCTGCTCTCATTGTAACATCAGGTTTTATTGAAGGTTCTTGAAAATCATCACTGCAACAGAAAATCTACATTATTTCAATCGCAAAATCCGGTTGACTTGTCAATATTGACTTTTAATTTATCTTACTCGGGAAAACTAAAAAAAAAACACTCAACCCCTTTCTTCCAATTTGAGCTTGAGTAAAGGGTAGTCAGTTACACAGACATATACTTACTTAACAAAAAAGTCGAGCGTAGGTAGAGGATACAGCCCTTCGGCGACACATGTCACTTCTACCCCTTCTTTTTCTTCCTTGGTGACAGTTCTTCTGGTGATCAATTCGAATCTTTTTTCTGTAGCTGGAACAAAGTATAGTACCATTATTTACTAACTAATTTGTAAAATCGTCTAAAATGAATTCACGAAACAAATTTGAGTTCTCATAATATTTATTTCCTTTCATTTCGTTTTTTTTTTTGTAGGATAAAAAAATGACCGTCATTTATAAACTTTTAGCAACGGCTGTCCGGGGAGCAAATTCGTTTATTTCCTGAAACTTCTCTCTGGCTTCGCATTGTGAACTTCTTGTTTTTTTTCCCTCTTTTTTTTCTCTATATGTAAAACCATCACGGTTCTTACCCACCGTTATGCAAATACTCATGCTATCACAGATACTACGACCCACTTGATATGATAATAGATTGCGTGATCAAACATAAGTTTTCGGTCTATTTTTTATTTTGTTGACAATAGTTACAGGGAGTGTTTTCACTTTATCTTTTATGTAATCATATATATACTTTCCTTACGTGTTCCTCTGATTGCGAGATTATGTGCTCGTCTACTAATCTATAACGACTCTATTCTACAAATTCGAAGTTGATTGACCCCATTAAGACGCTTCCGTTGATTAAAATTCGATCTTCGATGAAGTTCGGTAACATGTTCTGTGTAATCAATTTTGTTTTATTGCTTCAGGAAAGGGAAAGAAATTACTTTCATCAATTTCACAGAAATAATCATTTAAAGATACGATGTGTCCAATATACTATTCGGAATCTTATCACGCTCTCAAGTCGATTGCAGACTTTCTTGATACAAAAGCCGGAAGTTACACTTTTGAAACATCCCCGTTCATATTAGGGTTTGCCGCTTTACGTGAACCGCACGTACGGCGAAAATAAAAATGTAATAGTAATGGATAGACCGCGTCGCACAGAATGCGCCGCTGCATTACCGCGACAATGCGGAACCTTCTTCCAGTTGCTTTTTCTCCATTTTATTACGACTGGCGACTTTTATTTCGAGAACGAACGACTGGAGTGAAAGACGATATATAAAATACAAAAGATAAAAATGCACACACTCAACGGGTTTAAACCGTGATATTCTTGTGAAGCTGAAGGCATTTGCCATTCACTAGATTTTTATACCGGTGTTGAATGGCGAATATTTTTAGCCAAATCTTTTGAAAATACAACATATGTATTGTTAATTTTTCACAAGTTGAAAAATTAACAGAAAATAGATTCATATATTCATCCTACTTGTGTAGTAACTTAAAAGTTGAAATTTCGCAGCGAAAACGCTTTCGACTTTAATTTCGAGCACCCGCTGTGAGAAGTGAGAATGCAAAAAGGACACTTGGTTCTCGTTAAGCACTCCCGGGAGGAAATTTACATCTGACGCCGTTCTGCGCCAGTACTGCTTATAGTACTGGCATTAATATTAAAGGTAACTCGGCTAGGAGTTGACCCAGTACTGGCCAGTGAAATAATTAATAATCCAGTACCGCTTCGAATACTGGTTTGGTATTTTGTCAGCTGTATGCTAATTCCCAGCCGAGTTACCTTTTGTACACTGAGAAACTATGTGTTAGAAAAATTACTAATATCGATAGCAAGTAGGGGCAAAATCCCAAAATTGAGACATTTTTATACAGAAAATAATAAATTTTATTATTTAAATAGTAAAAATTACTATTAAAATAGTATTAAAATGTCTCAATTTTGGGATTTTGCCCCTACTTAATAAATTTTACTATGTAAATATATAAATATATATTTAAATATACCAGAATGAACGCGCGCTCGGCGCGCGCATTTATCTTCTTTTTAAATATTATATAATTTATTATATTTTATTTCTCTAATCTCTTAAAATCTATGTTAAACTTCGTGAAAATCTTTAAAAATTCCAAGAAACCTTTGAAAACCTGTGAAATCGCTTAAAATTCGTGAACATCTCTTAAAATTTTCATAAACTTCTTGAGATTCTTTTAAGTTCAACAATAACAATTCAAATGCCTTTTATATCCTTTAAAATCTATTAAAAGTATTAGAAATATCTTCAAATTCCATGAAATCCTTAAAAATTCCAGACAATTTTTCAAACTCATAAATTTTCTGAAACCTAGTTTAAAATTCATGAAAATCTCTAAAAATTCCTAGAAACCTTTTGAAATTCTATGACAAACTTTAAAATCTTTTTATATCTCTAATATCCCGTAAATAATATTACAAAGAAATTTTCTCAAATTCCATGAAATTCTTTTAAATTCTCACAGAATCATTTAAATATCAGAAAAATCTCTCGAAATCACCTAAAATTATTAGAAATCTCATACAATTCCTTAAAATTTCAGAATAATGTTTTAAATTTTTTAAAACCTCATAAAACTCTTACAAAGCTTTTAAAATCCCTTAAAATTTCACAAAATATCCTAAAATCCCATAAAATTCTACAAAATCGTTTTAATATCCTGAAAATCTCTTTAATTTCATAAAAGTCACTTAAAAATCGTTAAAAATGCACATAAAAACTTTCTAAATCATTAATCTCTTAGAATCCATGTTAAAATTAGTGGAAATCTCTAAAAATTTCTAGGAACCTCTACAAATTTCTCAACTCTTAAAATCTCTTAAAATTAATAAATATTTCATCAAATTCCATGAAATCCTTAAAAATATTACAATGTCATTTAAATATCAGAAAAATCTTTCGAAATCACCTAACATTATTAGAAATCTCATACAATTCCTCAAAATTTCAGAATAATAATATTTCAAATTTTTTAAAACCTCATAAAACTCTTACAAAGTTTTTAAAATCCCTTAAAATTTCACAAAATATTCTAAAATCGCATAAAATTCTACAAAATCGTTTTAATATCCTGAAAATCTCTTTAATTTCATAAAAGTCACTTAAAAATCATTAAAAATGCACATAAAAACCTTCTAAATCATTAATCTCTAGAAATCTATGTTAAAATTCGTGAAAATCTGTAAAAATTTCTAGAAAACTGTGGAAATTTCTCAATTCTTAAAAACTCTTAAAATCATTAAAAACATTAAATTCCATGAAATCCTTAAAAATATTACAAAATCTTTTATAAATCAAAAATATTTTCTGAAAACCCTTAAAATTTGACGAAAACCTTTCGACTACTTTGTAAATTCTACAAAATCTTTTAAAAATAAAAAAAAGCCTTTGAAATTCCTCAATAAAATTCCCTAGAAAGTTATAAATTCCTTATTTAAATCCCACAAAATACATATTTTAAAAGTCATCAAAATACATTGAAGTCCAATTGGAATCTGATCAAAGTCATGAAAAATTCTAAAAATTGCCAGAAACTTCTTGAAATTCTTTAAAATTCTACGATAACATTTAAAATCCCATTATCTCCCATGAAATCTTTAAAAATTCCATAAAATTCCCTTAAAATTCCTAGATTTTTAATGTACCTATTTAGAGTTTAGATTCGTAAATAAATTATTACTAACGAAACCAAATTCAAAATTTCAAATTCATTTCACGCAGAATTTACTATGCGGTAAATATCGATTGTCAAAAATCACTATCGATACTTACACGACGAATCAGGAGTGCGGAATAAGCGTTACGATATTTCGACTTTGACTCAATCACCTTTTTAGAATAGAAATAAATAGTAAAATTTATTATTTTCTGTATTAAAATGTCTCAATTTTGGGATTGTGACCCTACTCTCTAAATCTGAATCAGTGAAAAGTCACTGATTGACAGTGAAATCTCACTGATTCAAATAGCTAGAATCCGGTCACTGATAATCAGTGAACAAAAGTCACTGATTTAATCAGTACAAAGGGATAATGGACCGATAGTTGGCAGCACTTGTACCTTCTTAATTTAGCGTGAGATTTAAATAATGCTATTATGAAATTCAAATTAAAATTCCAACGTGAATAAAAATAGTTTAAAAATATGAAATTAGTCCTATTATTAAAAATTAAACATTTCCTGCAGCAATATCGATATGTGCTACAGGAAATTTTCAATTTTTTATAGTGTTTGTGTATATTTTTCGTGTCGCGTTTACACCTTTTATAAATTCAAAATTTCCACAATTACTGAATTTACAGATTAAAATTGGAACTTGTTTACCAAAAATAATAAATATACTTTATTGAAATTTATAAAGGTTATATCGGTTCACTAATTAAATTAGTAAGAACGTGCTGATAATCAGTGGACTAATTACTGAATTGATCAATGAAAAGTCTCAAATCACTGATTCATCAGTGAAATACTTAATCACTAATTAAATCAGTGAAATTTTCACTGATTAAAATTAAGAGAGTACTTGCTATCGATATTAGTAATTTTTCTAACATAGAGTTTCTCAGTGTACTATTGTTATTACTGTCGCGATACTGCAATTTTTATTGTATTTTATTGTTAAAAAGGTGAGAATATTCATTCAAATACATATTTTCGATTTCTATACATTCTATTTGCAATTTTCAGTCAAAGCCACTCAATTTTGGTTAATCACTAGATGCGAAGCTTAGAACAAGAGGATTAAGGTGGAAGCGTACGCGTGCTTCTATAATACATTATACTGCTTACTGAATCAATTGTAGGAACCCAAGTTATTCAACGTGTGAATTTTGGTCTGAAAGCTTGTTATCCTAATCTACCTAAGGTTAGCTACTGGAATAGATTAATAATCTTTGAAACTTTATGACTGCTTCATTTCATAATTAATATATGCTCAAACTCCATTATTACTATAACAAACTTTTGCAAGATTATTTTTTCTCTAAAATATTATAGAATTTCGAGATAGTTTCTATATATACTTACAGTATACAACCATGGATCCAGTTGCTTGAATTTCATCTGCTACGGTAGAAATTTCACACTTGTATGTGCCAGAAACATCGACAGTTGGTTTATTCAATTTCATAGCGCGATACATTGTGAAAGGATCATCACTTGCTTTATATGTCGTATCTATGTATTTGCTAAAAAAACTAGGTTCAGCTTCTGGAAGTCTTCCATGGATCCACTGATACGCGACATAAAATTCTGTGGTTGGTGAATCACCCTTAAAAAACCATTTTACCACTAAAAGTTGTGTAGAAGTTTTTTCGAGATCGTAATCACAGTCCAATATCACGTAATCCACTGAACCTTCCTTCACTGTCTCTGGAATGTTCACCTGTTTGATTTTCAGCTGCAGTGATTCTGAAATGAAAAAGAATTTATTTCAGATTTGCAGTTGGAATTAAACTATGCATTAAATATATATATATATATATATATATATATATTACTCTCAGCAGTTTATATATTCACTGTAAAAAAAAACTTCAATTACTTTAGTTGAAGTTTTTTACAATTACCCGTGCAGAAATTGCCCCATTTTGCCCCATTTAAAATAGGGTTCTGACAAGGCCCTGGTCAGTTTTTCTATTCTGGATAAAATGAAATAAATTATAATAAGGTGCTAATCGGGCAGCATAATAGGACTATGTGTAATTACTAACATAATAT
>UCOK01010075.1:0-34364 GCA_900474325.1 Synergus umbraculus | reverse complement strand
GGATCATTGATTGTAGCTCTGCTTCATCCCTGATGGTAGAGAATAAGTCTACAACAGGAAGGTAATATAATTGTATCGTTCCTATTTAATTTATTTATATATTCTCTTATTTGTGTTAACAAAAATCAAAAAGAAATATGTATATAACCTACTTGTCCAAAAACATGGGGAAACATTGATAATTGAATTCGGGGGTTTTAGAATATATATATATGTTTGATTTAAATTGCAAATAAACAAATTTACTTATTTATTTGACCTCCCATCAGATAACAGATATTATCCTCGGATGAGGATTGGAATTACTTATCCCGCAAAAATAATAAAGGAAATTGATTTTTCTATTTCTTCTTTTCTGTAACTCTCCGACCAGCCTAACTTTCCTAATTGTTTATTTTGACACTCTTTTCGTTTAGGGAATTATTGGTTCGTAACATATATATATATTTTTTATATATAAAATAACTTTTTACTTAGAATTTGCAAATAGGTGTAACGTCGTCTTTTGACAAAAATAACATTGTCAAAGATCTATGATCTATATATATAACTGTTTCATACTTTTTTATATATACAGGGTGTCCCACCACCTATAGAACTACCGGTAATATGTGATAGAGCATAAAAAAAGAAACAGAAAAGTCCTCTGGCAAATTTTGATCCGGGCCTTAATTTGGGCATAATGAACCAATCAGGAGCGAGATTTAGCAACCATTTGTTTGTGTTTCAAGTGTTGAGATAGTGTGCCTGTTGGTGAGAAACAATTGGTTGCTAAATCTCGCTCCTGACTGGTTCATTGTGCCCAACTTTGAAGATTTACTGAGCCTAAATTAAGACCCAAATCAAAATTTGCCAGAGGACTTTTCTGTGTTTTTTTTTGTGCTCGATCACATATTACCGGTAGTTCTATAGGTGGTGGGACACCCTGTATATATTTTTTATATATATAATAACACTTTATTTCAAATAACCATTTTATATCTTTTTATATCATTTTATATGATTTTATATCTCAACTCTCTGTTGAGGATTTCTATTTTTAACCATCTTTTTATAACATTTTATATCATTTTATATCTCAACTCTCCGTTGAGGATTTATATTTTCAGCCATTTTTTGTATTACGTAATACAACAACTCATACGCATGCAAAAGTATGGTAGATTTTTAATATTTGTTGTCTCATGACTTTGCATTTGTTAATATAAATGTTTATTATAGATTTTTCATCAATGATATGAATTTTTTAAAATTCTATCTTTGGAATGGCTAGAATCAATCCCCTTATTTCAACTCTCTTTCGAGAGGTTATTCACAGTGAGAGATATTTTAAAAGTCAACAGGCAATATAAAAGTCGTTGGCATTCGCTGGAATTCACGCAAATAATTCCTTTCGCCAGTTGATAGTTGGGATCTTTGGCAACCTCCATCTATGCTTCCTTTTCCTTTGGTCACGACTTCGGTAGCTGTCGGCAGTGAAGTAAGTGGAAATTGCAGTAGTCTTGTCAGCAAAAATCCGTGGAAATTGCATTGCTATTCAGCAATCTTTTTTTAGCGACTGCCCGACTGTCACAGTGAATAATCCCTCAATTCAATTATATTATTCTTTGTATTTTTTATATTATTATATAATATATATAGAAAGCAACTCTCTTTGTATTACGTAGTACTTCAACTTGTATGGTTGTTTTTTAATATTTATGTCACGTGACTTTGCATTATATAAAGAGTTGAACCAATTTTTTGTGACTGTATTATTGCACAGAGAGTTAAGACAAATTTTGCCCGTCAAAGAGGGAAAACGTATTTTCATTTAAAATGATTGTCAATATTATATTTTTCTACTTTACAAAAGTTAGTTTCAATTATAAATCTTAAGGGCATGAGCTTCATTACCGTAAGAGCAAGATAGTTTACCCAATTATACATTCATAATAATATTTAGTGTATTGTTATGAATAATTATTTTATTATTTAAGGGCATGTAATACTTTACCATAAGAGCAATTTACTTTACCCAATTATACATTCATAATAATAATATGTATAATAATAATAGAATAATAGAATGAAAACAATAGAAATAGAAAATAATAGAATGTATAATTGGGTAAAGTAAATTGCTCTTATGGTAAAGTATTACATGCCCTTAAATTAGTTCAATCTGCTAAATTGCATAAACCACGGGAGTAGGTTTGAGGTGAGGGGGGCAATATTCTAAATAATTTTAAAAAATTGAGATTATTATTTGAAAATAAATTCTAGCACATACCAATGCAATGTATGTTCGAACATACTGCATTAAAAATAGAGTGTGAAACCCTGTATACATCTTGTACATGTATTCATCATATTTTGTATGAAAAGTCATCTTTGACATAATGTATATCAATTTATTCGACTCTGATTCAGAGTCTCCAGATCGTGGGATTTTTCGGCCCCCACTCTACGACCCACGAGCTCATGCTATCTTTCTCTATCAATAGGTTCGTGATTATTGCTATAGAGAGAAAACATGAGCTCATATATGCTTCTATGTATGCCCTTTCTTTCTTATCAATTCTTGGGTGAAGAGTAGGAGTATCTTAAATGAATAGGAGCCAAAAAACATACCAAATTATGCCAAGACCTCCAAATAAATAAAAGGCTAAGGGGGAACCACCCCAAAGTTCTAAAGAGCATAACCATCCACTCAGTGGTAAAGAAAGTACAGTTCCTAAAGTAGATCCTGGAAAATAGATAATGAAGATTTTAAAAATCATTCTGGTCATTATAAAGAGTATCGACCACTTTGAGGATAGAAATTGGAGAAGATTCAGGATACCTCTCGTAGGAATATTTAAGATTAAAAAATATGTAGGTCAAATTGGGAACCTTAATAAATGAGTTGCATTTATTTTTATCAGAACGCAAGAGTATTGAATATAAATATTCAGTATATTTTTTTTAATTAAAAAAATATTCAAATCTAAATATAAGTACCTACCTGCATCAACTAATGCTGCAAATTTACTTCGCTCCGGTGGTGGTACCCAGTGGGCTAACATGTTGTGCATTGCGGGAAATGTAACTCCCTAGAAAATAATTTTGATACCAGATTTTAAAATTATATCAATAAAACGGTAAAAAATTTCAATAAAAATATTTTTTTGGCCATTCTTACACAGGGAATGTTTGTAGTCACATATCCAATGAAAAAAGCACCTAATATCACGCCTTGCTAGTAATTGATAATTTCCATATCATCTTGGACTTTTAATCGGTGTTGAAATAATTTAATTACATTGAAAAGAAAAATCTAGTTTCTTCTGGCATTTCCTCTGGAATTACAGTAGTTTTGTCTTTGTACACTGAAATTAAAGAAATAAATGTAATAAATGTACATAAAGAAAGTGCATACATACAAGATTTACGCATAATTATTATATGAAGTAAGAATGAGGTTATGTTGTTACCTTTTGTTCTTGAAGTTTCTCGTGTCTACATCAACATGGGAAGGGCACTTAATCCGATTTATAGACTTTAGTTAATTATAAAACTGGAACACTGTACTAATTAACAACAACTGTCGATGTTTACGAACGTTTTTTAAAACTGTTTCCCGAATACCGGTTTATTTACAAGCGCTCTACAGTCAACGTCTATAACGTGCGAGGCAAGTCCAGACTTGTTGATTCGGAGGGGGGCAGTGCGTTTGTGTTTCGGGCATGCTCAGTGCTCACCAGGGATGGGTATTATTTTGTCTTACGTTCTCGTCGCTTCCCTCGTTCGTTGATGCAGGGCCGCCGTAGGCATCGTGTAACCGTGTAACGGCGATGCTGGCTTGATTCTAATTCTATATAGCGGCCCTGAATTAAGGAACGAGGGAAGCAGCGAAATCGAACAAAGTGGCGAACGACGACGGACTTTTACAACGCCCGCTTAGACATTTGTAGTCATATCATAATAAGAGAATTAGAGAAATCAGTTTTCTTCTAAAATAGAGGAATAGAAAACTTTTTTTTCTAAAATATAAGAATTCTTTCCCACAAAAAAAAGGAAACCTTTTTGGTGAAGTCCATATAAAATGATCACCAGAATTTTCGTGCAATTCGGTGTAATCAGTTCTGTACTTAGTAGTCTAGAAAAACCACAATGAATATTTTTGGAAAATTCCAAAAAATGGCAGAGATATGGGACTTTGACATTTCTTGGACCTTTTCTTAGAAACATCATATCTTTGGTTTTACTTAATCGATTTAGCTGATATAATATAAAATATAATATAAAATAAAGATATTTATTAAAATATAGATATGTGAGATACCATACAGATTAAAAATACAGTATGGGTATTCAAGTATGGCAAATTGATCAAATTATGCATTTTATTTATCCTGATATATGATCCCGAAGTTAAATTTTTGGTTTTGGGGTGTGAATTCAAATTTAATTTTTTAAACTTCAGTTTTTGACTAATAGTAGAGGAAAAATATAGGAAAATTTTCCTAAATACAGGAAATAGAGTACCATTTTTGAAATAGAGGGAATATAGGACCGGCTTTAATCACTGCATAACTTCGGAAACCTACTATAATATATATAATCCGAAATAATTGTAATTAATCTGAATAAATTCGGGATTCAATTAGGATTCTATCCTAATGAATCCCAATTTTTCGAAATCATTCGGGTTGATTCGGATAAAACGGATTTATTCGAATCTATTCGGATATCCTCGATGTTTTTTACATTCTCATCAGAGAGAATGTATTAGATTTGTGTAAAATTTGACCACCCCTTTTTTTTCACAAATGTCCATGTTTTGGAAACCACACGGAAAAGCTGTATGGATGTGAAAACCAGAGAAATAGTAAAATATGGCACAACTGCAATTTATGGTTTCCACTACCACGATTGTGGTTGCCACAACCACAACTATTATGCCACAACCACAGCCATCTGTAGTAACTTATATTAAATAGTTGTCACAACTATTTCATAATAGATGCCACATACTGGGGTTGTTGTCACATAATATTTGTGGCTGTGGCAACCACAATCGTGGTAATGAAAACTATAAATTGTAGTTGTACCGTATTTTACTATTTCTCTGGTTGTCACATCCATACAGTTTTTTCCGTGCACCACGGAAAAAAATGTTATGGATGTGATAACCATAGAAATTAAATTTGAATTCACACCCCAAAACCAAAAATTTAACTTCAGGATCATATGTCAGGATAAATAAAATGCATAATTTGATCAATTTGCCATACTTGAATACCCATACTGTATTTTTAATCTGTATGGTATCTTACATATCTATATTTTAATAAATATCTTTATTACAGGCAAAGAACGAAGAGGATAGGGACTAAGAGGAGCACCTAGGGGAAGGAACCCCGAATTCAAACCAACGATGCAGGATTGTGGGAAAAACAATGTACCCCAAGTGAGCTTCAATCTCACCACTGATTCCGATCGGGTGAAAGCCCCGGTGGTCAGTGCCGGTCCCATGGATTTTGGGGGTGGCCGAACACAACAGATGGCAGAAACTGAAATGGAGGACAGCGTACATCCGTTCGCGAGGAATAGCCTCATGATCAGACCACCTAGAGCCAGGACATCCTCATGGTCAGAACCGAGGGACAAAAAAGGGACGATCGAGGGCAAACGTGCTGGAAATAGATCTAAGAGGAAGAGGACAGGAAGTACTCCAGAGGAGAGTGCGATTGAATCCTCAGAAAACTTTAGATCTCTAAGCGAAATTTTGGAAGTGATAACTGCTCAGGTAAAAATCCTTCATAATGCGGTAAATACTTCATACCGGTGTAAAAATGAATTCCAAAACATAGCCGCTAACCTTACCCTTCAAGTCGAGAAGCTCCGCACTAAGCAGCTTATAGAATGGTTACAGGAATCGCCCAATGCAAGCGAAACAAATGAGACTATCAGGGATCTCATGAGCGAAAATGATAAGCTCCGAAGGCAAATTCGTAGCATGAGGACCGAAAATCTGCACATCATCGAAGACGTAAAGTGCGACAAGTGCAGATTAGAACAACAGGCGCAATTAAGAATGCGGCAGCTTAAAACAGCTGATGACTTTGAGAGTTTCCTAGCCATCGCAGAGACGGACTGGAGCAAGGGCGTATTCCCCAGAGCTAACAGCAAGAGAGGGCACATCTGGGAGGCCTCATCTGACTGGGATATCATTCTTCCATGCGACGAGAATATTGCTTCGAATGACAGGAAAATCGATAGGTCGATAAAGCAGTTCGGTGGACGCGAAAGACTGATGAAACAAGGGAAGAAAGGAGGTGAAGTGGCCATGATGTCCCACTCTCTCGGCTTCCCTGACAGAGATGGTAAGATTTCACATTCCAGCAGATGGATGTACTATCCAATCCTATGTAGGGATGAGGGCGGAAAAGCGATTGATGAAAGAATGCTTTTCCAATCTCTAGCAGCAATCAAAGTGCACTTGATTGCGAACAGGAGGAACAGACTTGCCTTCGTTGGAGGTGAAGGCACTAGAGGGAAAATGACTGTCCGAATGCTGGAGTTTCTCTTCGCGGATACAGGAATCCAATTGGCGGAATCAAGTCCGCCTCAAGACCAATCTGGAGCGAGAGGACGCCCTTGTCGTACAAATGCAGGGGAAGACATATGCTGACTTGCTAAAAATAGTCAAAACAGCTGTTAACCCAGAAGACATAGGAGTTGACGTCAATGATGTCAAAAAAACACGCAACGGTGATCTCCTCCTCACAGTGCGAAATGGGGTAGAGAAGACAGAAGAATTGAAAAAAATACTCGCTGAGAAGTTGACAGGAGCAAATACGTCTCTTCGCGTCAACAAAAGAGTTCTCCACCTCAAAAGCCTTGACGAAATAACCATAGTGGAAGAAATAAGTGAAGCGATTTCTAAGAAGAGCGGACTGAAATCTGAAGACTTCACGGTGCGTGCGCTCCGTCCAATACACGGAGGTATCCAGAACGCAACGCTCGTAATGCGGGGCATTGACGCTGATCGCCTCATTCAAGCAAGCAAGATCAAAATCGGCTGGTCGAGCTGTCGAATAAAAGAAAGAGTGCAAGAAAATAGGTGTTTCCGATGTTGGGAAACTGGCCATAAGAGCGCTGAATGCAAAGGACCAGACAGAACAAGCTTGTGCCTGAAATGTGGACAGAAAGACCACAAGGCCGCAAATTGTCAAAACGCACCCTTCTGTGTCCACTGCAAGGTGAAGGGACACCAGTCAAATGACAGAAGGAACCACACTAAGGCCTCACCTAACAGGGACATCAAAGATTTAGAAGACTACCTGCAGGATATAGGAGAAAGTGTCCGAGCCAGGAAGGTAGAAGCAATTATTTCAGGGGATTTTAATGCAAAGTCTCCACAATGGGGAATGCAGAGAACTGACAGAAGAGGAGAAGCTGTTACTGAATTTATCGCAGAACATGACCTAATTATCAAGAATAAGGGGAAGAGGCCAACTTTCGAAAGACAAGGATACGGATCAATATTGGATCTGACGCTCTCAACGGCTGATATAGGCAAGAGATTCCATGGCTGGGAAGTCAGTGACAAAGAGTCACTTAGCGACCACCGATACGTGCTATACAGCATCAAGGAAAGATCAACACTGCTCAGAGGAAAGAGACCCGAGTACAGAGGATGGAATACGAAAAAGATCGACATGGAGAAACTGTCTTAGGCGACAAACGACATAGTTGAAGGAGAAGTCTCGACAAAAATGTTGTCAAAAACTCTCACCTCAGAGTGCGATGCATGCATGCCAAAAAAAAAGCTGCCGGGAGAGGTAAACCACAATACTGGTGGAAGGAAGAGATCGCTAGGCTACGGACAGTATGCATGCAAAAGAGGAGGAAGCATACCAGGACAGCCGCGAAGAAAAACACCAGCAACTCTTAAGCAAGATTTGTGGGAAGAATTCTTAAAGGCTAAGAAAACCCTTCAGAAAGCTATAAAATCGTCAAAGAAAATTGGCTGGAAGGAAGTCCGCGACGAGGTAGACCGAGTCGTCTGGGGCAAGGGATATGACATCGTCAAAAAGAGACTCATCGGATACCCACCGAAGCCACAACTGTCGATAGACATAGCAAAGGAAGTGGTGAGTTCTCTTTTCCCCGAGCATGAACCAGTGTCTTTCATTTGTCTCGCTGGAGCTCCATTCACTGAGTTCACGATGAAAGAACTCGAGAAGGCGTGTGTGAAACTAAAAAACAAGAAAGCACCGGGACCAGGAAATATACCCCCAGAAGTACTTAAGTATGTGGCAGCATATAGGCCAGAAATAGTACTCAACACGCTGAATGGTTTTGCAACGAAAGCAGAGTTTCCGAAAGCCTGGAAAAGCGCAAAACTTGTTCTGTTAAAGAAGGGGGACAAGCCAGTAGGTATCCCCAGTTCTTATAGACCGTTATGTCTATTGGACGTTGAGGGGAAATTGTTTCAGCAACTGATCCTAATCAGGTTGAAGGACGAACTGGAGTGTACAGGAGGCCTCTCAGATAGCCAGTACGGGTTCAGAGAAGGGCGGCAAACGGTTGATGCCGTGAAGGCTGTGATAGGAATAGAACAGAGAGCAGCGGCATATTCCAACAGTTGCCGACGCCTATGTACAGTAATTGCAATAGACGTCAAAAATGCCTTCAACAGTGCATCGTGGCAGTGCATACTCGAGATCCTCCGAGAGCGAGGAATAGACGAGAGCCTCATCAGCCTGATAGCGTGATACATTAATGATTTTAATCGTTTATCTGAATTTTTAAGGGTTTCAAGAGGTTTTTGGGAGTTTTAAGAAATCTTAACGAATTTTACGCTATTAGTTGCTTTTTCTTCTTTCAACTTCAAGTCATTCAAAAGCCAATCAGGTTTGCAACAACAATGTATACGAGATTTTCGAGACATTTTGTGACTCCACTTTTTTAAGATAGGATAATGGCATTTTGAATTATAAAAATTTGCATTATATCGAAATTAATGAATTTTAATAAAAAATATAAAAATTAATGAAATGCATATTCAATTGAGTACTAAAGAATATTTTCATTTACAGAATATGCATTTAATTACTTTTTAATACATGTTTTCGGCTGAAACATTGTGAAATGGTAAACAAAATGAAAATATACATTAGTCTAGTATTAATTTTCTAAAATCAATTTTTTTCGAAAAAGAAGAGTGTAAAGACGTATGTTTTTTATATTTTCGTTACCATTACTTCGCAAAAGACTGAAATTCATATCGAACTTATCGCAAAGTATTATAATTTATGTTGCTAAAAAAAGCTTTTTACTTTTCGAGTATTAAGAATTTAATCTAAGTACGAAATATTTAACATGAAAATTAATTTTCGTTAACCTAATAGGTAACTTCATAGCGTTACCTTAATTTCTGACGTCAGCGGAACCATTGGTTTCGCATGATGACGTAAAATATTGCAAATACGAAAAACGCGCGCTCAAGCGCGCGATCGTTCTCGTATACACTCGAACCTCCCGAATTTCACGAAATCCAGACCGGAGACCCTCTCCAATTTCACCAAATTCCTGCTCTCAAATGTCATACCAATTGCGCATGCGTATTGCCTATTTTTCAACATTTTAAATTGCGCGCCAATAATAACCAATGAGATGCTGAGTGGCATGGCATGCGCAGTGATTCATGTGATTAGTGAGAAACCTGTCGGTGAAATTCGAGAGGGAAATGAGGTGAAATTCGGGAGGTTGTGAAATTCGAGAAGGTAAAATTCGGGAGGTTCGAGTGTACATAAATACAAGGGGGACTTGGCCCACCTGCGCGTTTCGAGCGCCTACCTCCCATTTCGACTAATGTTGGACCTCCCATTCTTTTTTATGATTTCTATTATTGATATGATTTAATTTATATTATTTATTATTTAATTAATATTATTATTATTATTTAATTAAATATATTATTACTTAAAACATAGAATTAATTATTTTTTATTCAATCTAATTTAATTTTTACTATATTATTAGTAAATGTAGTAACCATTATTACTGTAATATATAATTCAATGAAATTGTCTCCAAGATGCACTACGTGGAAGTAATCACTATTGCATCTCAAAAATCTGTAAAAAATTGTATTAAACTATACACTGTAAAAAAAGAAGGTTGAAAATTACAGTCCGATTGTAAACGCTTCACTGTGATTTGTGTGTTAATTCTGCAAGTCCATTGTGAAATTCCAGCGATTGGTGGTGTAATTTTAAACGATTTGGGTGAATTTTACTTTAAAAGTGTAATATTACCACACTGAAGAGGGGACACAAAGTTACCAGTGCTCAATGTGGTAAATTTCAACCGGAATGTAACCTATATTTCCAAGTGTTTTTACTAGGTTAGTTAAAATTTACAAAACGAAGTGAATCCAGTTTAAAAGAAAAGTGTAAAAATGCAGGGCCAGTTGAAATACGCGGGAGTGGCATGATGCAGAAAACTTTCGAATAGTTTCAAACGATTTAAAACAAAACCGTGTGCTTATATATAATTGCGAATTGTAAATGACGTGGAAAGAAGGTAAGTGCAAAAACTAATTTGAAAAACATTTTTTAAACTTTCATAAATTATTTTTTAATTACTTTAAAAATTCTTAAAATTATTTTGACACTGTTACTAACCTCAAACTTAAATTCCTTATTTGATTACTCAATGTTTAATGCGAATATACAACGTTTCGAAAAGCAGTCCTTACAAAGTTTCCTTTACTCCTAATAAATAATACACTAGCATGTATCGAGATGACTTTTCTCGATGGTTTTTGTACAAATGACGGTTACGAAGAATTTAAGATCCATTTCTTTTTGTTAATTTATTTTAACAATTATTGAGATGACTTTTCTTAGATATTTTTACGAATATTTACGAATATTTACAGGTATTCTTAAAACTAAAACGAAAAAATGGATTATTTTAAAACAAAATAATTATATTAAGCACAATATACAAGCCTGCGAGGACTAGTATTAGGATTTAAGTCTATTGTGATATGTACATTTAAAATGGATTGCCTTTAAAATTTTTCAAAATAACGCTTTTTAACGTACTAGTGTTTAATTAAAAATCCTTGTTTAAAATTTTAATATAGGTTCATATTCTAAAGGCTTTCAATTTTTGAAATTTAAGACTGCGATATATTTAGCGATTTAAGTCTTGGGGTATGTAAAGATTTAACATTTTGTGTTCACTTAATTTTTAAATTATCCAGTTGAGTTCTACGTATAAAATTTTTCTTACAGATATTTGCATTTATTTTAATTTTAATTTTATTTTGAAAATACTTATATTTAAAACAGCCGGGGTTGCCGTAGCGCATGCGCAGCGAAACCCACCTCTATGGCCATTTTACATTGAAAGTTGAATTTCACAAGCGGAAGGTAGAATTACACTGTCCTAAGCTAACTCTATGGTAATTTTACTCCCTCTCTGTGATTTTACAATGTCACATTACTTTCACAGCATTTCGGTAAAATTACCACATTGAGCACTGGTAACTTTGTGTCCCCTGTTCAGTGTGGAAATTTTCAACCTCCTTTTTTTACAGTGTAGCGTGCCGTGACACCGATTTCAGTCAAAACGAGGAAAAAGAATCAGAAATATTGTTTTGTTCTTTTCACTCTCATTATGATACAATGCAAAACATTATCAGGAAAGTAGAAAATAATATAAAGTAATGCTGTAGATGCGACATAAAGTACGGAGAAAACATGAAGTGAGGACGATACAAACGATAATAAATGCCAAGAATCTTTGTGAATCCGCAAGTACTCTGACTATCCTTTTCTAAAAAAGACATGGATTTCAGACAACTTCACATTGCGTTCCACATTTCGCGTTACCTTTCAGCTAACTTCATGCGTAGTGCGCTAACCTCATTGGTCAATTCATATGGCGCGCGAATTTAAATTGTCATTTCAGTTTTTATAGACGAAACACGCGCGCGGCCTAATCTCGTATATACATATATATTTGATCCCGTTTCTCCCTATCCACATTTCACAACCCGCATATATCTGTTACATAATCCAACTTTCTATTTCTGCCTTCTAGTCATTTGAAAAATTCTATTTATTTAATTAATATGAAAGCTCAAAATTAAAAATTAAGATGAAATAAATAAGAAAAACATGGATGAATAAAGATTCAATGCTTTGAATAGAAAGTTTATCAAATTTTTTGTGTAGAGATAGTAGGTGGATAGATAGGAAAGAGATGGAGCAAGTGGACAGACAGAATTAAAGATATTTTGGAAGACGTATTGTGGATGCAATTTTGATACTTCCAGGAAACCGAAAATTGGTTCCTCTCTCAAATACCACATTTCTAAGTCTCTAGATACTAAAAACTCTATCCCTTTTTATAGGTTTTCTTAAGGGATGAAACTGTTTAAGTCTAGGAATATTTTGCGTTTTTTCTGAACTATATTTACTATATCAATTTTTATTTATTTTTTATTTTTAACATCGTTTTAAAAATAAGCGATTAAGAGAGTGCTTTTTGACTGCTTTTCTTTATACCATTAGAGCAAAATTTTATTATAGCGTGTAAGAAAATTAGGGCATATTACAATTTGACAATTTCAACTCAATTGCAGGCCAGATACAGATGAACTCCGATCTCGAAAATCCGAAAAAAGTACTGTAATGGAAAATTGCGACTGCAGGTCGTATTATGACACTTTAAAAAGAGAAACATAAATTAATGTAGTTATGAATTAATGAAAGGTACACCTCCTCGGGTTGTACACAGGGTTAAAGATTGATCCTATTTCAGGGATGTTGAGATTTCCAAATGAAGTGCTATGTTTAAACCATGCTTAACCCTTTAACGGCCAGTGGGACACATACATCCCACGTATGTGTCCCACTGGCCGTTAAAGGGTTAAAATAAGCGTTGAAGAAATGTTGTTAGATTATACTTTTTAAACTCATGTATGACCAATAACATAAATATGTGACACGCTACCAATGTTCCCGTTAATGACCCATAACCAATTAAATTGTACCCGATATTGACCCATCCGTATAATTTCCGTTCCCGATAGTGACTAATATGTCAATTCTTAAAAAATAGTTCAATGGCATACAGAAATTTCTTTTTAACATAGTTTTAATAATAAGCGATTAACAGAGTGTTTTTTTACTAATTTCTATTTTAGGTTTGTTTCCCGGTATAATTCTCTGAAATGTTTTGCAGTTCTTAACGTAGTTTAATACTTTCGAATAACTTCATAGCCAAAAGTAGTTCTCCAATATTCTCGCGTACGTTTTCTCGCCTCCTAAGTGGCCTGCCTGCACGTTGTCGTGGTTTTCTAACAAAAACTATTTCCGTAATCTTTTATTATGACTAACTTCACGAATTCGAATCTGGTAATAGTTTTGGCTTTAGAGGATCTGGTCCATAATAGTACAATTGGGAATCTCTAATTCTCCAATTCTCGTTTTCACTAGGATGCTTTAACACCTGCCTAACCTTGGCTTTATACCAATCGTCGGTTTCCTCTTTTACTTTTTCGAGAGTGTTTTCCACGCACGTCGCTAAGGCGCTGGCTAACAGTTTTTCGACTTCATTTTTTCTCAAGAGTGCATCCGGCTACTCGACCAGTTGGGTTCTTTATGTTATGAAGCCATTTCAGAGCTTGGTGATCAGTCAATACCCTGAAATGAAAGCCCTCTAAATAAGGTATAAATTTCCTTATCGTCTAAATTACTCTGTTGCCGAATGTCTCGTTTCCGCTCCGTTTAGGCCCCTACTCGCGTAAGCGACTACATGATTTTCACCGTCTCTAACCTGTGTTAAAACTGCTCCTAACCCCGTAGTACTCGCGTCAGTTTCTAATTGAAAAAGTATTGTAAAGTCTGGGTGTACTAAGATCGGATCTGATGTTAATGCTTTCTAATCTTTTTCAAATGCTACTTTCTGATCTTTTCCCCACTCCCAGGCTTTACCTTTCCTTAACAACCTATTAAATGGTTCCACCCTTTCCACAAAACGTGGTATAAACTTACGGTACCAACTCCCCATAACAGTTAACATTTGTAATTATTTTACATTCTTTGGCGCTGGGAATTCCAAAATTGTTTTAATATTTTCCTCGTCTATCTGTATACCTCTTTCATTTATTTTTAAACCCAAATATTTAACCTCTGAACAACAAAATTCACATTTCTCAAGGTTAATGGTTAATCCAGCTTTGTTTACCCTATCTAATACTATCCCTAAATACTTTAGATGCTCGTCGAAGCTATCAGTCGCGATAACTATATCGTCTAAGTAGCAAAATACCTGCGGTTTCAGTTCAGGTGTTATTATTTTGTCTATTAGTCTCTGGAAAGTTGCGGGAGCAGTTGTCAGTCCAAAAGGCATCCTTTTGAATTCATATATCCTCTTTCCAGCAACTATGCACGCAGTTAGAGGCTTGGACTCTTCCTCTGCAGGTATTTGCAGATATGCTAACTTCAGATCTACCTTCGATATATGTATATTTCGCGGCTTTAAGAGCATCTTTAATCTCATCCATTAACGGTATGGGGTAGCCATCGTTTTTAGTCACGCTATTGAGTTTCCTAAAATCCAAACAGAATCTATATTTACCGTTTGGCCTTTTGATCATGACTATTGGGTTTGGCCATTCCGAACTTGAGGATTCTATTATCCCCTGCTCTAACATTTTATCGATTTCCTCGCAAATCGCATGTTTAACTATCGGGCTAACCTGATAAAACCTTTGCCTAATAGACTTGTGCTCTTGCACGTCTATCCTATGTTTCACTAGATGCGTTGCCCTATGCTCTTTTCCTACCTCAGGTTTAATCATCTTCTTCAAAAACTCTTGCAACCTCCTTTGTTAGTTCTCGTTCAACTCGCATATTCCTGACGCTCTTTCGTCAGCCTTTTCTATTATTTTCCTACTCCGATTTTGAGTTTCTTTAGCTATTTTATTTTTCTTATTATCCTTTCTTAGTATGGCCCTATTTTTAAATACTTGCCAAATATTTTCGCTTTTGGATTCTATCCGGTTTCTCATTTTATTCTTGGGTATTTTTGATTTCATAGCTTCGGAAATTCTTTACACCTTACACGCGAGCTTTCGTCTTCCCCACTATCTTCCTCTCTTAGTTTATTTAGACATTCGAACCGATCACTGATTGGAACTTGGGAAACCTTTGGTGTGGAATTCAGAGTTCGTGCTTTCTCTGATACTACTGATATTTTAGGACTTATTATGTTCCCCAATTCCGGTTCAGTTCTTGTTTCTCTAACTAACTCGGTTGTTCTGTCTCTTTTTAAACTAACCTTCCTCCAAAATTTTATTTTAGGCTTAGTCTGACGATTGAGTGGCTCTTGATTTAGATTGTCGATCTTAATCGGCTCTGGGAAGGCTATAGGTTGAGACTCCATTTTGAATTTAATCAAAGGGTTGCCTGGTAACCACCAAACTTCTTTATCATAATCAAGTGTCATTCTCAAATCCTTGATCATATACGTTCCTAAAATTCCTATCGATTTTAATTCGCGAACTATCCTAACCAAAAGTCTTTTCCTGAAATTACCTGTTTCTACTGGAATTGATACTTGCCACGTAATCTCTACTTCTTCCCCATTTGCAAATATCAGGGTTCGCGAGACGGGTTCTGATACCAAGATTCCTCATTTTTGTATTATTTCTTTGAGTTCTTTACTGACGTATGTGTGTGTCGCACCTGTGTCCTCTATCCATTTAAATAATTTTTCCTCAAATTTAATTATTAAATGAAATCTAGTTTCACCTTTACCTTTAAAAGGGCAGGAGAAGAAAAGAAGAAAAGATTACTCTTAGCGTTGGTACAAAGAACTTTGTTCATAACTTTCCACCTACACTCATCTCCCGATCGAGGGCGCTCCGATCGAGGGCACTTTTCACGTTTGGCTGATTCTACGTCCCCCCCCCCCCCCCCCCCCCCCCCCCCCCGAGCGTCCCTCGACAGCCAACACTGATTAGCTGGAGCTATTTTAATCCCATCCGATCGAGGGCATTCGACCCCCGAGCGGTGCCGTCGATCGGGAGATGAGTGTATATTGAAAATACCAATATGCTACGCGTTGATTGATATTTTATCTCAATAATTATAATAAGATGTTTCATTCGTCTCATAAAATATGTCCACTCGTCATAAGTCATAACAAAACGTGCCGATTTACAATAATACACTGAACGTGACAAATCACATGAGAAGGTCGGGCGTGGCGGGCGTGTTAGATGAGATGATCACATCGGGTGTATCGGGCGTGGTGGGTGTGTTGGGTTTGGAAAGGCGAATGCATTTTCTTTAAGTATATAAACGCTGCTCTGAGTAAGAGCTGTGTCACTTGTTTTAAGCAGTAGTACTGTTAACTTAAGTTCGTATCGAGTTAGTCTGACTAGGCAAGCCGCCCTTTGAAGCATCGAGGATCGCGGTCAGTTACGGTTACTACGTTTACGGTTTCTACACAGAGAAAAATGGAATTGAAAAATGGGTCTACAGTGCTGATAATCAGGACACTTATTCCTCACCTAGCGTTGTAAGAAAAATTCACGTCTAGAAGTTCTATACTGTATCATGGAAATATTTTAAGTGATTCTTTGCAGAAAGTATCAGGTCTTAGAACTTCGAAAAAGAATACACAAGCCACCTAGACCATGTATCTGACTTACCAGCTGTAATTGCCAAGTGGAAAACAGAGGGAACTACGCGCTCCTAGAATGAGTACAGGGACAGTTTAGTAACAATTCCTATACTGACAGTATAAAGAAGAAAAGAAACACTTGAACTCGAAAACGAATATATATACACTATTACATAATTTCATATGTATTTAAATTAAGAATTGACAACATTAGAAATTACATGTGTAGGTATATTCTGAAAACATAGGATTATTATATTATAAGTTTAAACAGAAAAATCAAGTTAGAAGAAAACGAAGCTGGCGGGAATCGAACTCGGGTCATCGGCGCAGCAGTCGGGCGATGATCCATCTACCTACAAGACATTATGAGAGTGGGGAATGAAAACGTCCGTATGACTGTCCAAATCCGTTTTTCGGCAATCGACACACGTTGGATACGCTCGGCTGCGCTCGGTTCAAGGATTGATGTCTTCTGCAGTAGCCTCTAATCGAGTCTCAGACATATTACTAAACTTTCCAGGACCGAGTGCTACTTGCCCCTTTGCAAAGACAACTTTACATCGAATGCTTTACGTTACAGCATATTCTGTTGCTATTCCTATTTCTTTTTTAAATAATACTAAATCTTGATTATATACTTCTAAGTTTTATGAGTAGGTACCATTTAAAGTAACCTTAACAGTTTAAGTACAAATTGAAAACATTTCCCTTTATTATAATCTTAAGTAAAGAATTCTATTTATTCCTTCAATAAATATTTTGTGTACAGGAAAGATCAATATATGGAGAGATTACTGATCTTTTTAGGAATGATTACCGTAATTTTTGACTCTGTCTTATAATAAAAGTTCTGTGTAAAGAATTTGTGGAATTTTCACAAAATAGCTGATTTCCATTTTTCCCCGTGTACATAAATTGAACAAAGTCCCTTAGACTAAACGCTATTACGGTCGTCGCAGAGTCTAACCCGGGTAAAGTTCCGCTGTGTTAACATTCAGGAAAGAACTCACGAGTTGATTCGATCTCTGTTTTAGGTTCGTGTATCGCTCGATTAGTAAGTAGAGTGGCATTAAGTGTTAGGCCTTACAATAGCAACTCAACTCTGCGTGAGGATCTTGCCGTCGTCCTCCGAATAATAGAGACGCAAGCGACAACCCTTATTTCTTCTCATTCTTTCTCAACCGTGAAGTAATGTAAGTTTTGAATATCCATTTTATGTATCTTTTCATCATTTTAATTTGCAATAATTGCAAATTTTTGTTTGCAATATTTTGTTTGAGTAACACAATTCGCATAGAATTGCTAGTGACAACGAAACTAAAAAAAAATAAAATAAAAGTCAGGCCTTACCGCCCTGACATAATCAGCAAACTCATCCTCCCTTAGCCTATTTTAACATAACAAATACCCTCCGCTCGGGACGTAACACCCCCACCTGTTACCTTCCATATTGGTTGTCATACCTGTACCTAACTGGTTGTCGTTGCTGTCTAGAATTCCTATTTTCGTAATTCTGTCCCTGATTATTTTGTCGTTTTTCAGTGTAATTATCGCTCGGTCTGTTTCTTACCTCCGTCACGGTTAATTGCTGACCTCTAATTGTCGATTTGAATCCATCGACTTCCCATTCTCTTCATATTACTAGGAGTTCTTCGAAAGATTGAAAATCGTATCTCCTAATATACATTTTATAAATCAGGCGCATGTTCTCATACGCTTTACGTAACTCCCACTCTAGCGGTTTTCTAGGGCTTAACATACTGAATAATTTTCTGATCTCTGTGAGCTATGAACCCAAATCCTGGTTCTCTCTCTAATTACAGAATTTTATTCTTTGATGAGTTTCTTCTACGAATCTCTCATCTACATACGTATTTCTAAAACTCGACAGGAAATCTTCTAGGCTGCGCCACGATCTTTTATTTATCGAGAACCAGTCTCTTGCTTCCTCTTTTAGGAGCGTATCTAAGTTCTCTAAGACGTCACGATCGTCTATATTGTAACCCCTTTTGAATCTGACAATGTCTTCCAGAAATTGGGCAGGGCTGTCCATTTTATTATTAGTAAATTTAAATGGCCAACCAGACATTATCTGGAATTGTGTTTGTACCATACCATATAGGAAATATGTGGCTGAGATTGTATCCCGCCGTTGGGGTGGTTCCAATTCTTGAAAAGAAATTTTTTCGCTTATTTCATCTAGCATGGTTAAAGATCTACGCGCTGATCTTTCTCTCGCATACGACATGCGCAATCTATTTATGCCTGATCTATCCATGGTTGGTTCCCTATTTTCCCATTCCAAATTTTGTGCCGTTTCTCTGAAATATCTAGGTTCTACGTTTTCCCATAGGCATGCGTAGATATTCAAAGTGTCCTCTGGGGGTAGAAAAGACCGTTTTGCTCGATCATCAGGATGAGTTTCAACCTGATGGAATCCGCTGGCCAAATCGAAGACTGAGAAATATTGAGCTCCACCTAAATGATCCAAAATGTCTGTTATGTTAGATAGAGGGTATGCTTCACCTACTACCTTTTCATTAAGGGCTCTCAAATCGACGACAACTCTAAATTTTCGTTCCCCGATACACTCGTATTTTTGGGGATGATCATTATTGGAGAGTTGTAGGGGGATTTTGATTCCTTAATGGGTTAGGCCACTGTAGAATTTTCGAAAAATCGATTCTTTTTGTATTTTAAATTGCCCCTTAAGACCTCAAAAATGATGTGCCAAAAGATTATAATCGGGAAAAATTTCTATAAGTACACATTATTTGAATTTTAGTAAAAGGCAGTTTTTAATTGAATATTAATTGAACATTAATTGATACTTGCCTTCATTAATTATTATACATAATTATTACAAAGCTAGGATCGCTTCAAGATCAAGCAGAAAAGAAAAACAAGAGCAGGACGATAACCTGGAAGGCCAATTGTATGGTGCAGGCATCGCTGATTAAAGATATTAAAAAATTATTCATGATTTTCTACTACTCAAAACTTCAAACGCGTTTATCTCAAAACTGTATTTTTTGAGTTAGCCGGAAACATAACTCAGACAATTTTCAAGCGATTTACTTGAAATTTTTAATATATCTTGAAAAATATATTGTTTATAGAAGTATGTACGATTTTTTTTAAATTGCATAGTTCATTTGTTATTAACAATTATCTGATGATTTTTCAAGCAAATTTTTTACTTTTCAGGAGCTGTTTGTCGGGCCGTGAGCCTTGAAAAAACGAAGACGTCATCGTAAAAATGTTGCACAGCCGCCATTTTGAAATGAATCGCTTTAAAAAAATGTTGTATACAGTTGTTTATATATGGGTGATTCCATATCATATTTAGAACTGAAAAATAAAATCGCCTCGAATATTTTTTTTCGTGTTTTGAATATAAAACAAATATACACGTATTTTTTTATTTCCATATAATATGTAAACTTTTCAAGTTACAAGTTTTTAAACATCTGGAATTAATTAAAAAAATTATTCTTCTCGGATTCCCGAAAATGACAGCTTGTTTCTTCAATCAGTCCAGCGCCTCAGCCGTCGTCGTCGATCTATTCGCATAAAGCCATATGAACTTGGAAAATCTATTGATGACTACAAAAATATGTTTGTAGCTTTTCTTTGTCGTTATCAAAAGGCCTAAATTATCGATATGGAAAGTAACTAATGGTACTTCTCCTTTGTCAATTGGATTTAAATATCCTTCTTGACGTCCACGTTTCTTCTCAGCAAATATACAAAGTATGCAGGTGCGAACGATTTTCTCAATCTTCGTACGCAGACTTGGAATCCAATAGTCATTTTTAATGAGAGCTTCAGTCTTGCTCAAAGAAAAATGTCCTCTATCATGTGCTAGTCTAATTATTTGAGATTGCATCCCCTTCGGAGCTACCAATCGCAAATCTTCGCCAACCTTTCGGAACAATAAATCTCTATACGGATTGTATATCCGTGAGCTTGATTTTGTTCAGCCATCTTTGTTATTCTTTGCAGTTCGGCGTTTTTATCTTGAGCTTTCTTGAGTCGTAGATTTAGTAATTCGTCGCATTCATCGATCAGTAGACTCATCGGTATTGGATTGCGACTGAGAGCATCAACGTGTGTCATAATCCTACCTGGTCGATGCTCGATGGTATAACTGAAATCTTCTAGATAAAACGCCCATCTCACAATACGCACACAGAGGACTCTTTTGTTTATCGTCAATGTAAATGTTCGACAATTGATTATGATTTTAAACGGAATCCCTAACAAGTAAACTCTAAATTTACTAAGCGATTTAACTATCGCGAGCACTTCAAGCTCGTAGCTTGTATAATTATCTTCTATGGGGGTGGTTTTACCACTTGCGTAATATACAGGATGTAAAGCCTTGTCTTCGCTGCTTCATTGTAACAATATTGCTCCAGAACCGTGTTTCGATGCATCTGTGTGCAATTCCGTTTCTACAGCTACTCGATACAAATTGAACACTGGCTGGCTACAAAGTAACATTTTTAATTGCATAAAAGCTTCGTTTTCTTTATCTCCGCATATAAAGTTTACATTCGCTTTCAGAAAATTCGTCAATAGTCGACTAATGAGAGAATATCCACGGATAAACTTCCGAAAATATCCAGTCAAACCTAAGAATCCCTGGATTTGTCACAAGTTCGTTCCAGTTTACAATCAATCCATTCTCGCTCGCTGTATTTAACACACGCTTAAGTTTTTCTAATCCGCTCTCGTAATCATTCGAAGGTATAATCAAATCGTCTAGATATGTTAAATGCGGCATATATAAACTTCTGAAAGACAGCTGGATAGTTACATAGGCCAAAAGGAACTCTCAAAAACTCATAGTGCCCATCAGAGACTATAAATGCTGTGTATTTTGACTCGAGTCGTTCACTGGTACATGCAAGAACCCATTTTTTAAATTTAGAGTACTGAACACTGTAGTACTTTGCAAGTTATCCAGCTGGTCTTCAATCAGCGGTAAAGAACAGCAATCTTTAATAATTTTTGGATTTAAAAGTCGCTAATCTACGCAGAATCTTCTTGACCCATCTTTCTTAGTCATCAAAAGAACTGGACTGGCATAATCGGAAAGAGAAGGACGAATGATGTCCATTTACTGATATGACCATTGACTTCCTCCTGTTCATGAGGTGCCAAACGTCGTGCAAAACTATGAAGTTATCTTTATCGTTGTTTTTATCTTTATCTTTGGGATTTAGATTCCACTCATGTATTTTTTTTCATGCATTTTTCACTTAGATTGATTCTTTTGTCCCAAGAAAGGACTTCAGAGATCTTTTAATTTATTTATAAAATTAAAAAGTGAGCGTCACAAGATTTATTTCATATGTCTCAGGTCGCTTGCCATCGCTCTCAAATACTGTTTCACTAGGAGAACTAATTGTCGCTTTACCATGTATTATCGTTAAATCTATCGTGTGGATAAAATCTGGACCGATTAATAATTTTTGCTGCAATAAATCACCGGATACTATTCTAATCAAAATTGGGTAAGAATTCCCGTCAACTGTCAAACTCGCTTGAAATTCTCCTAACGTCGTGTTTGTTTCCGTACCTATACCATAATTGTGATGTCATTTCCATTATTGAGCATTGTAGTATCGGAAAACCGTCGATTACAACCTCCTTATCAAATTTATTTTGTCTTGTCTGAGATACAACACAACTACTTTTTGGAGTACCATCTTTTTTATTTTGACACTTCGCACGATGTATCCATGCTCACCACAGCCAAAACATTTCGTACCACGCTCTTTCGTCGAACAGTTTACACTTAAGTGATCACGTTGACCGCAATTGAAACAACGTTTCGTTACCGCGTTCTCTTTTTTCTCACCTGTCACATTTTTTTCGTCTCTTTTCACATACGCGCTGCTATCACCATTAATGTACTTACCCTTATTACGCCGCCTTTGCTGTCTGATCTCGTACCAGAATTTGACACAAAATCCCTATCAGACAGAGATATCTCCTCAAACGCTTGCAAAAGAGATTGTAATGTCTGGAAGCCCTGCAAACGTGCTACATCTCGGAGCTGCTTGTCTGAAATTCCGTCGATTATGTAGCTCAAAACTTCGTCGTCATCCATAGCAAGATGATTTGCGAGAATCGTCTTCTCGTGCACATAATCGTAGAAAGTCTCCGTCTTGGTCCAAATGTGCTCTTTAAATCGTCATCGCATCGTGATTTTGTTACGACGATGGTAAAACATCTTTCGTAGTTCGGCTAGGAGGTCGTCTCAGGGTAGTGAAATATAGGTTGGTTTAGAATGGAACCTCTCCATCACTGTGCCTTTCCATTATGTTCCAATTAAAATCTTTAAGACGTCATCTTCTAGGTTATCCGCCAATGTCGTTATATTAATATTCGACGTAATCGAGGCTCTCTCGTTCATTCTTGATCTTGGTGTACGATCGTCGTTCGTACGTTCCTGGTTCTCCGCATTGGAATTTATGGGGACGTCATTTCTTCTAACCTCTAAATCTTGGTGTCGTTCTTCAACTTGTTGTCTTTTTCGAAGGAGTTGGTTTTCGCGACGGACCAAAGCTAGTTCGCGCTCTGCCAACTCTTTCTCACGTCTATAAAGAGCAATCTCGAGTTCAAGAGTTATGGGATTTCCCGATTCACTCATATTAGGCGTGTTATTCTGGACGGTGGAATCGCCTATTCGCGTATCGTTATCGTCGTATTCTCTAACCCACTGGCCCTTCGGGTCGGCCAATGTTAGACGCGTTATCAAATCAGCCTTACTTTCACTAATGCTCAGTCCTTTCGCCTTCAAAATTTCCTGTAATTGAGCAACAATCAACCCGAAAGTATCAGTAGCCACAATCTCACTATTCACAAAACTCATAGTTCAAACACAAGGAATCGTGTATGCCTCACAGCGTCACAGTGTCATTTTCATGGGGGCGAAAAAAGCGGTTCGTCTAGTCGGACTTTTCCCTTCAACACAGTTCGTTGTACGTCGCACTTTTACACGTATGCAAACTCTCGTGATCCCGGACGAGCCCCCAAAGTTAATAGACAGCTTGTTGTTTACATTCGGCTCAGCTTCAGGCGCTTGATAGCGCACCGTCCACTGTGTGTTCGCTGCGGCGCGCCATGCCAGGTAAAAAATGAAATTCTACTCTATAAATTCCATAACGGTAGACGAAGGGAAAGAGAAGAAATATTTTTTGCTTCAAAAATCTATTATTTATGAATATTTTTAGATATCAAACAAAAAATTAATATCCACGAATAATGCACGCATTCCTTAATTTTCTATCCCCAAATGAAACTATTCTAATTTTCGTTTTAAAGAACGTCTTGATTCGGTTTTGAAGCTAACATTTTGAGATTTTTTACACAAAGAGTAAGACTTGACTTTCAATTCGTTATTTTTCTGCGGTTCAACAGAGTGAAATTTTTGGGTACCTGTTATTGTTTTACAGTTTTCAAATCGCTTTCTTAAGAATTCATCTGCAGTTTCATAATGACTGTTGCTTATGAAAAATACTCTGATGTCAGAAAAACATCCACAACCTAAAATAGCTTTAGTAACCGTGCAAGTTTCAACTAAGGAATTCATTCAAAAATTTGTAAATCTGGAATAGTATATTGTGTATCGAGGTCATTTCCGCTCGCACGTAAGTTCAGGACGAGACGCAGACGCAGATGCCGAGACAACAGGCCGTGATGCTGAGTCGACGGGGAGCGAAGACGAGCGACGCGGAGACGATGCATCGCGGCCAGTTGTCAAGGCATCTGCGCCTGTGCTGAGTTTGGACTTACATGAGATAGGAAATCATCTCCATGGGGCCAGAGGTACAATAATGTTTTTTTTCCTATTGGCAGGAATGATCACTGGAATGGGTTTAAAGAGAGTGGAGGGGGGTGGCGGGTCCAGGGCGAAGTCCTGGCGGGGGTGCAGGTGGGTGGCGTTACAGAAGATGACATGTTTCCAACAAAAGTAGATTTAGTGATGCTTACGTCTGATGAAACCTGATTCATTCCTTGAAGGCGTGGTTGTTCTTCCACTGGAGGCATTATTGGATCATTTGACATCAAATTTGCCATGATCTGATAAATTTTGCTAACTCATAGAGGAAGCTTTGTAGTGGTGACAAAATCCAGTTTCCTAAAAAAGGTTTTTTGATCATATTTCAAGGGCAGTATATCTAGTATGATGTCCTGAAAAATTGTCCGGATATAAGTGTGTGTGTGTGTGTGAATGTATGTATGTATGTATGTATGTATGTATGTATGTCACGATCCTGCAATATCTTGAAAACGCGTTGAGATAAATTGATGAAATTTTGGATAGTTATTCAATTATATACCCAGTTGAATTTCTTTTGAGGGTTTCACAAAATATTTAATTTTAAAAGTTTTATGTACTTTTATAATTTTCGTAAAATTCATTTTTCCACTATAACTTCTCAAATATTGAAAATTATAGCTGGTGTAAAGGAAATGAATATTCCTTTCATCGGGACGAATTGATTGACCTATATGATTAATGAATTTCATTAAAATATAAGGAAGTTATGTTTATTTATAATTTTGAAAGTTAATTTTTCGCTCTATGTTTTCAAATAATCAAAATCTTGAGTTGACGTAAGGAAAATGAAGATTCCTTATGTCGAAACGAATCGATTGACCTATATGATTAATGTATTTCATTAAAAAATAAAACAGTAATGCTTCATTAATTTTTCAAATATAACTGGAAATATAAATGGAAACAAGTAATATCGAAGCTTAATGCTTCCCCTATGAGGAAGCAAATCATATTTGCTTACAGGAAGCAAAGTGCTCATTGAATGAGCACTAATCATATAGGTCAATCGATTCATCTCGATGAAAGGAATATTCATTTCCCTTACACCAGCTTTAAATTTTCAATATTTGAGAAGTTATAGTGGAAAAATGAATTTTACGAAAATTATAAAAGTACATAAAACTTTTAAAATTAAATATTTTGTGAAACACTTAAAAGAAATTTAACTAAGTATATAGTTGAATAACTATGCAAAATTTCATCAATTTATCTCCACGCGTTTTCAAGATATTGCAGGATCGTGACATACATACATACATGCATACATACATACATATTGTGACGTGGTATATTTTATACCGTGCACATTTCTATATTCTAACATTAAAATTAACTTATTCGCGATAAAACTCCTAGAACAGAGTGTTAGGTTGTTTGCATACAACCTGTCAGCTGATTGGAGCACATGAGCTCTCTAACAATCAGCTGACCATCAGCCAGCAATCCGGAACCTGGAAAACACATTCACTCGAAACTATTATTTATATTCGTCACACTTTTCTATGTTTCATATTAACTATGAGCCATGGGGGGCTCAGAGTCACAATCACACACACACACTTTCACACTGACGTCCAATCCGCATCGTAAAGGCTCGAAGAGGATCCTGGTCAAAGTGCATGGATGAGATTCCCGTGCACGCTACGACCAAGAGGATGACAACTCACTGCAGCGCCATCTCGGGGCCTAGAGCATCATCACCGTTGGGACCGACCGTCGACGAATTACCGGTCGTCGATTCGGTTTGTCAAGCCAGAAAATCATTAAATTATCTTTGAAAAACATTTGAAATGCCGAACTTGACCAGAGGGCAAGTTAGAGAAAGACGCGTGCTTTGCCACGCTATCGTAAGCACAGGTAACGACTTTTCTTCTCTCTCTTCCTTGTGATTGTTTCATCGTGTTTCTTTTTGACTATCGCTGTACTTTGACGAACAGTGGTTCGTCAGTCTTTCTATTGATTTGCTCAAATCGCTACTTATTGAAATTATGACGTAATAACTATATTTTTATTTAATAAATTTTGTTTATTGTTTCTTTTTAAATGCAGTATTTCTCAGTGAATGTACTCTTGCCCCGCTCTCTCCGCGGTACTGCGCTAGCTTAGGGTTATGTAAAGTAAATTCGTTGTCCATTATATAAATTATCCATTGTTTTTGAGTAAAACAAGCTGGCGCTCTAATGGCATATTCTAATTAAAATCGCTTAAGTTAAATATTTCAAAATTTCACAATTATAATCTAAAATGAAGGTTATAATATATACACACATACATACATACACACACATACATCCGGACAATTTTTCAGGACATCATACTAGATATATTGCCTTTGAAATATGTTCAAAAAAACCTTTTTTAGGAAACTGGATTTTATCACCACTACAAAGCTTCCTCTATGAGGAAGCAAAATAATGAAATATGTAAATTTGAAACAGACAAAATAATATCTATGAAAATAGCAACTTTTTTATGAGAGTAAAATTTATTATGTGTTAAATTTACCTTTTTTGGCAGGTGTGTATTATCGTCAGCTGTGTTGCAGAATTTAGATACATCCTCTGATGTCAAAATTCTCGATTTTTTAGGTTTGAATCCCTTGTTTTGTAGTTTTAAATAACTACTCAGCTTTTTTTATTGGCCCAAATCGAAGTTCTTATTGATTCTGAATCTCAATTTCAGCATTGAATGACGAGCCCAAACAGTTGAGGGCTTCATTTTTAATTCTTTCAAAAGATAATCGAAATAAAAAGTCAAGATTTCTTCTGATCATAAGGTTTTTTTTTGTTTCCAACCATGCCATGAAATCCTTGTACACTGCCTCATATTTGGATTTCGATTTCATTGGCAATAAATCTTGAAAAATGCGTTCCGCCTTGTCGAGAATTTCTCGTGGAATTTCATCTTCACTGTCACTATCAGTTTCGGGCACAATGCTTTCCTTTGTATACGTTTTCTCGAGACATTTCTTTTGTATTTCCTTTAATCCGCCCATGCACTCGTGCCTCAAAACAGAAAAGATAACCTAACCTTCAATGTAATTTAATAGAATAAATCTTTAAGCTTCTGAATTACGTGATAGGTGGCACTAGTGAGAACCTCATGTTTTTGCTCTACTGGATATAATCGGCTGGCAATAATCGGTGAAATCCATGGCAATTCTCGACCGCTTGTCGGCGATTCCCGCCCTCTTGTCCGCGATTCCCGTCTGGTTACCGAGCAGGTGAGAATCACTCACTTTGAGCCAAAAAAGCGTGGCGAGAATCGGGTCATTCCCGCCTAGTAGGACAAAAAAGAATTTCTTACGCACTTATTTATCGCAAATCAGCAAGCAAATTATTACAAAATGATAAAAAACAATCTGCAGATCGACCAATGTCTTGTTACTTGTGCTTTCAGCGGAAAATTACGCATTTTTAATACAAAATGGTGTTACTGGCTTTCATTGGAACAATGATCAAGCAACTCTTTTTACAATTGCTTTTACTACAACGATAATGGAGAAATCAAGCATCAAACTCTTGTTTTCATTTCTGATTGTAAGAAGCATGATTCTGTAGCAGTTCCGCAACATCAAGAGGTTCTTTAAAACAAAACGTAGAATAGTTTCATTTGGGGATAAAAAATTAAGGAATGCTATCTCCGACAGATAATAAATACTTTGCAAATTCCGCTTCTCCTGATTAAATTCGCATATTTTCAGTTAATTCGAAAATACGAAAATGTTTCCATTGTTTGCTAAATTTAATAGATAAATTGACTAATTCACTGCGTGTTGCATTAGTTTTTATTGGTAGTAGTTGTCCTTCAAGTATCATCATTTTACCCCCAAATGGTAAGTTAATATTCGTTAAGTCACGTAGTGTTCTATCAACTAATTCTAAAGCATATCTTGATGCCATTGGAGCTTCGTCCCAAATGAAGACGTAAACTTCTCTTAAATATTGTGCATCTTTCGATTGACTTTTGATATGTGTGATACGGAATCAGAAAAAATTGAAAAAGGCTTACCAAAAGTTTTATGTACAGTTTTTCCATGCCGAAGTAATAATGCTGCTGTAACTGTAAATGCCATCGAGCAAATTACTTTTTTTGACCTTTTAATAAGTGATATAAAGTTGTAACAGCATATTCAACTGTAAGCTCATATTAATATGCTGATGAAGCTCTTATCCCCTCCGTACCTCGTAAGACGTGCGGGGCCAGGTACCAATGCGAGCGGTCCCACCTCTTTAGTTCTACGGAAATTTAAGAAAATCAAACTGCGCTATCTTGAACCAACCGGGAATCCAAAGAATGATAAATAGTGATAAATTCACAGCCACAAATTCCGAGTATGAACTCCGGTCGGAATTTACGGATTTACATCCGTTAAATGACGTAGATTCAATTCTACGTAAACCAGAAGAAACCGAAAACCTGAAATTGAATATTAACATTTTGGGTGCGTCGATCTAGACGGTAAATTCTTGAGTACGAAATCAGGCGATAAATCTCTGAAAAAGAAACTACTTCTACAATCACGGATACGTCAGCGACCATCCCCTATCTTCGCGCCAAGCAGTAGAACAACGTCTACGGTCATCGTTCACCCTGGCAAAAGCGACACTAGAAAGAAGAAGAGCACCAGTAATTAAAGTAAAGAAATACGAGTGTAGTATTTAAGATAGAATTTTGAAAAAAAAAGTTAGGCGTTGGTATACTTCGCGTGCTCACAAGCTCTGCCACCGGCAATATAAAATCATCGAATTACTTCGAATAAACTTCGCATGTACTCCTTTTAGCAGGGTTGTGCAAGTGAGGAGTTTAAAACAAATTAAATAAAAATCAAAAATAACGCGACACATAGACCCGTTAAATTCCTTACACAACAAATAAAACAAAAAACCACCTGAAAACCACGCTTTCTCTAGCTATAGCCCTTTTCGGTCCGCAATGACTTCACCACCTGGATCCATTCCAACTTCTCGACGTCAATCTCTGAATGATACTTCTGACAACCACACCGATGCGTTACAACAAATCATGGCAAAATTGGTAGAATTGGAAACTTGCCAAAGAATGATAAAAAACAATATCCGAACGCTCAATGAAGAAAATCTCACGCGAAGGCACGAAATTAATATTTAGCCTTAGCGACAAATTTTTTAGAGACGGAAGGTGGTACGACACCCAACGAGCATCGTGAGAGAGAATTCAAGATTCGTCCGGTGACGAAAGTCATGAACAAGAAAATGTTATGAGAGATAGTACCAAAGATAGAACTGCAACATCAGCTAATACTGGAAAAAGAGTAGAAATTCACACAGACATAGAATCTCTTCTCCCAGCAAAAGAAATAATACGAACAGTGGAATCACTTAACGGTAGTGATGACGTTGGAGTTCATGACTTCATAAGAAGCGTAAAGCGCGCCAAAATGCGTTGTCATAACCCAGACCTACTACTCGACTACATTTTAACTGAAAAAATTACAGGCAACGTTAAAACATCTATTAGACATATACCTATTGCCTCGTTTGACGTTTTATACAAAGTCTTAAATACAAACTTAGGTATAACTACTTCAGTTGAATTAAGTAGAACGAAAATAGAAAATGTCAAGGCTCTGACAGCGTTCAAGCATACAGCCAAAAATTCCGAAGCATCTATAATGAGCTAACGTATGCACTTCAGTCCAACCATAGTTGTGGCATGGAGCGGAAATTGGCACTTAAAATGGAAGAAAAATCAGATGTTAAAAGATATATTATGAATTTCAGGGATGAAATATCTAGCCACGTCCGACCTTTGAAACTAAAAACAATAAACGAAGGCTTACAGGAAGCCTTAGAATCTGAAGTTTGGCTGAAAGAGAAGAACAAAAACAACATGATGAAAAACACTCAATTTCCTCAAAAAATTTCATATAATCCTAAACAATGTAACCAACCCTAAATCTTGGGATTTTGGGTACATTCGCGTATGATCGACAGCTTAGATTTTATAGAATTTATAAGAATATTTTTAAATATGAGAAAAGATAATCAAAATAAAGCAATTAAGAATAGCAGTTAAATTTTAAATCGGGATGATTGAGAAAGGCAGTTGTAAATAATATTTATGGATTCACACGTGATTTCAATAGAGTCAATAAAGATATTATTATTCATAAATAAAGTCCTCAATAAAGTAAACAAAGCAACCGTTTAGAATGAGTCAAGTTGCGATAAATACAAGCAAATAATAGATTTTAAATTAATGATCGACATACGATAAAGATACAATTTAGAAATACTCAAAATTATTTAAATAAAAGAATAATATCAATGCGCATAAAACAAAATTAGAAATAAAATGCGAATACAAATATAAATAGGGAAGACAGTTCAGGAATAATATGCACAGAAATAAAATCAGGCCTTAAATACAATAAAGCGCAATCGATGCAGAATACTCAAAGAGACAAAATTAAAGTATCAATCAAATAAAGGCGAAAAACATAATATCTACGATACCAAGCGCTGTAGATTAGACGAACGATGAGAAGCGGATATCGTAGAAATCGGCCATCATTCAATATAGAAGTCGATCCTCAATAAAAAGACATCAGAAATCGGTAGTAAATAGTGGGCACAATTACGAGTAGAAATTATCCCCTTCGTCACAAATAATATAAGCGAAGCAATGCAAAGCTAAGCAACTTGAAATCAGTTGAACAAAGCTAAAAGACAAACGCCACACTGTAACAAATAATCACACAACCACTTGTAATAAAACCAATCACACGATTTTATATTAATTAAGTAAAGAGAAGAAACCGAAAGAGACTTTACCTCTCAGAATCCCTCTGAGCTCGAGAGAGTGGCGCCTGAGATGCTCAATTGTCAAGCGAGCAAGAATTAGAATAGGAAATTCGCAAATTACTCCAGCTCGCTTGTCACCGAACCTCTCCCCGCTCCCCACTCTTCAGAGGAAATAATATTAATTGATTGTTTTTACTACTCGCGAATCACATTCATACATTTCAATTTAAAGAAGGGCGCATAATTTAAACACACCGCTTCAACAACAATTTAGACCAATATCATTACCAAGAGCCCAAGCCAATACAACACCATACGTGTCTAATCAAAATGTCCCCCTGAGTGACAGAATGAAAATGAAATGTCATAAATGTGGCAATTTAGGACACCTTGCAAATCAATGCTACACAAAACCTCAACATTTTCGGGAAGGTATGAACACAAAAAGACCACCCCAAGTATACAGGACCAACGAGGAACAAGAGGAATTTTTAAACAACCAAGAATTCCAAATAGAGGAAACACAAGAGATAGAGAAAAATGTAGAACAAGCAGAGTGTCTACAGTTCAAGGACGATTGCGATCAGTTGCAGAAAAACGAGATGGGCAAGAATACAGACTTTTGGTAGATTCTGGTTCATCAATCAATCTTATTAACGAAGCCTATGTTCCAAAAAATTCAAACATATTTAATATGAAAAAATGTTTCAACATGGGTAATGATAAACATCAAAGTCATTCAGGGACGCATATCGACTAGAGTTCTTAAATTCTCGAGAACTTAAATTCAGGTTGTATGACCGAGAATATGACAGAATTTATGAGAATTTAAAAGAATTTAAGAGAATTTAAGAATTTATGATTTGTAGAAAAATTGTTATTGTTTACATTATTTACATAGTTAAATTTTAGTCATTTATTAGCTAAGGCATATTTAGGAATGTAACATGTAAAACAACAGCTTACTAGTTAACTAAAGCCACAAAATTCATCTTATAATAAACGTTACTTTATAGGTTATGTTACTGACTAACATAACCTATACTCTGCACACATTTATGACAGTTTTTTCATTTACTACTTGTGTAAAGCTGATTAAGAAGTAATCGAAGTACAAAAAACAGTTTATTACACTTTATCGGTTAATTAATCAATAATTATCTCCCTTGTCATAAAAATCTCTAAAATCATAAGTTCTTATAAATTCTTAGAGAATATAAGTCTCGGTTATATTCTCGGTTATATTCTCATTCTCGTTACCGTTCTCGAAGTAATATAACCGACTAAGAACTCTAATATCGACTATCTACAAAAAAAACATTTATTTCACATTGTTCCTAACAACTTTTCTCTTCCCGAAGAAGGAATAATCGGTTTGCCTTTTTTACAAAAATACAACAAATACTATTTAACAGATAAATGGTTGTATTTGGATGGTAAAAAAATTTTTCTACACGACGATGGATATTTCATTGAGAAAAATTCAATGAGAGTTTGTTCCATCTTAATAGAAGAAAGAGATTCAGATGTATGGATAGAAAATGAAAAAAACATTCCAAGCGGACTATACAAATGCAAAAATAAACAAATTATAGTATCATATTTTAATTATGAAAACATACCAGTCAAGTTACCTGAAGAAATGAATTTTGATACCATCATTAATATTAAAATCACATGATTTAACTCATCCCAACAACGAGGGACAAATAACGTTTGATCTCGAAAGAATTAAAAAATTAAGAGAGAATACACGCCTAGATCACATCGAAAAACCGTTCCAAGAATCAATTTGGAAAATAATTTCTAAATATAAGACTGTTTTCACGGTTGAAGGAGACCCCTTACCTGGCACAACCCTTACAGAACATACAATAACACTGAAATCAGGAAAAATAGTTAATATCAGATCCTACAAACATCCAGAAGCTCATCGAAATTTTGTCGCAGAGAATGTACAGAATCTCTTAAAATTAAGTGTAATAAGAAATTCAAATTCTCCTTTTATTTCACAAGTATGGGTCGTTCCTAAAAAGAATAATAAACTAAGAATGTTAGTCGATTATCGTAAAATTAATCAAGATACTGATCAGAACGAATACCCATTACCTATTATCGACGATATTCTCGATCACCTAGGAAAATCAAAATTCTTCTCAGCTTTTGACATAAGTTTAGATGTTCACCAAATACTCATGGCAGAAGACTCAAAAAAATACACAGCGTTCTCGACACCCCAAGGGCACTTTGAGTATAATAGAATGCCCTTTGGCTTAAAAAATTCGCCGGCAACATTTCAACGCATGATGGATAATGCTCTGCGAGGACTTGTTGGAAAACAATTTTTCGTCTATATAGACGATATAGTGGTATTTGGAAGCACCATAGAAGAACATAACAAAAATCTTGTCGATTTATTAGAGAGATTAAAAGAATTGAGACTAAAACTAGAGCCAGAGAAATGTGAGTATTTGAGACCAGAGCTTGAATATTTAGGACACATAATTACCAAAGACGGTGTGAAACCCTGTAACGATTCCTGAGGTGGGTTTGTCTTGTTGGTCTCTCTTTTCTTATCTTTAAAGGTCGTGATGCCTAATGCTTATACTTAGTAGCTTATTGTGGATGTAAGACCTTATGCCCTCTCATAGGCTGGAATCGTGGGAGTGGGACGGTTCCCAAGGGAGGCAAGTAAAGACGCAATAATTAATCAACAATAACAACTTTATTCAAAACAAAAAACCAAAAAATTGCAAGATAATATCGATTCTCGGCTACGGAAAGACTCGATATAAAACAAATTCGTTAGTGATAAGAAAGACTCGATATAAACTAAAGGTTATTCCTCGCAAACCGAGAAAGCGATAAGTCTCTTGAAAATTGAATATGAAAGTTTATAATAAGTGAAATCAATTGTTAACAAAAACAAAATAAAATCATTAACGCATTTCGCAAACCTAACAAATAAATCCCTCTCTTGCCCCTGACTGAGCGCATATAATCGTGGTTAAAAACCCGGACAAGTCAGCCAG
>UCOK01010074.1:0-23746 GCA_900474325.1 Synergus umbraculus | reverse complement strand
TCTACATAGTGAAAAAATTATAAATTAAATATTTTATGAATAAAATGAAGAAATAGAATGCTTGCACACAGGCGCGTCCTTTGGGTCATATCTGGGTCCTCTCCCCTCCGCTTAGGGGGTTGGGCCCTTTTCCTCTCTAGGTTCCTTCCTTAAATGTCTTAAAAGCTCAACTCTTATTTCTAGCCTCCTGATACAAACTAGTGGGCAAAATATATTAGAAACGTTTCTGCAACGTTCCTGTAACCTTCCAGCAACTTTCCAAAGATGTTTCTAAGATCATGATGGGAAGTCTATTTCCTACGTTTATATCTTCAATGATGTATCTTATGTTTGGTTACAGTATTGCTTTGGTTTTATTAAGGGTGTTGGGCCCAAATGTTAAACTCAAAATTCAATTCTTCACTTTACTCAACGAAAATTATGGATAAATATTTTTTCGCTCTGTAGCGCTAATATTTTTTCAAATATAAGACTGCATACAGAGAGAAAAAATATTTAGTTTCGATACTTTTTGCATAAAACAAAGAATTCAAAATCTAACTTCAAAATTGGATATTTTCATTTTACTTAAAAAATATTTGAATTAGATAGTATCTCGCTCTGTACGCATAATTCTAGATAAAAACTAATTAATTCTACATAGCGAAAAAATTGTAAATTTAATATTTTATGAATAAAATGAAGAAATAGAATGCTTGCACACAGGCACGTCCTTTGGGTCATATCTGAGTCCTCTCCCCTCCGCTTAGGGGATTGGGCCCTTTTCCTCTCTAGGTTCCTTCCCTAAATATCTTAAAAGCTCAACTCTTGTTTCTAGTCTCCTGATACAAACTAGTGGGCAAAATATATTAGAAACGTTTCTGCAACTTTCCTGTAACCTTCACACAAAAAAATGCCTAGTTAAGTTAACTAGAATTTTGGGTTAAATATACCCTAATTATTTTTTCTGGTTAAAATAACCAGAATTCTGGTTGATTTAATTAGCATTCTAGTTATTTTAACTAGCAATTCTTACTCTCTAAATCTGAATTAGTGAAAAGTGAGTCACTAATTTACTTTAGTGAAAAATTCTACTAATTGTTAGTTAGTTTTAACTAAAACTTTAGTAAAAAATTGACAACTGTGAATTGAAATGGTGAAATACAACTAATAATTAGTAAAAATTTTCACTAAAGTAAATTAGTGGCTCACTTTTCACTAATTCAGATTTAGAGAGTATTAAAATAATCAGAATTCTGGTTATTTTAACCAGAAAAAATAGGTAAAAATTGATTAATTATACCCTTAAGATAAATTCAATTGTATTTATATAAATAAAAATTATTTGCAAAAACGATTAACTAACATGCTTATCCATCAATTCCTTCTTTAAAGTTACATAACGTTTCTTTTTTGTTATGTACTGGTTCTCCAAAATTCGTTGTTGGGTTGCATTACTGGCAGCAGACATACTGGAAGCTCGTGCACTTGTGGGCAGTTGAACAACATTATTTTCTGCTGATTCCACCTAGAATGTCAATATTTAGTCATTTAATTATTTTAGAGATTTGAGTGTATCGGATTTAAGTTCTAAGAAAGAAATCGAAAATTGAGATTAGAACTTTTTACTAGATTGCTAAATTAGATTACAAGTGACTTAATTTCTAAATAAAACGAATAAAATTTATTTTTGTTACCTTCCTCGCTATAGAATGGATTCCTGTATTTGACTTGATTTTACTTTTGTGTCCAGTTGGTATATAAGAAGGTTTTCTCAATGATCTGCTTTCCTTCATAGATCGAGGTCTATTTATCTCACTTTTTTCTTTTTCTGAGGAATATTTTTGTAGTTTAGAAAAGAAAAAATAGTAAATATGCAAATAAAATAATAATTATTTAAATATTTTTCTTTGGTGGCTGTATTGAATTATAAAATGTAAAATGTAATGAATAATGAGGCTCATCCTTATTATAAAAGTTTCAGGCTATTTTTTTAAATGAGAGAAAATATCGAAACTAATAAAATTTTCTGTTATATTAATAGTTAAATTAATGGTATTAAGAAATAAATTGAAAGAATGTCAAATTTTTGTAGAAATATGAAAAAAAATATTACTTTCAGGAAATTTGTAAAATGTCACGTGTATTGATTTTGGTTAATTAAATATTTTGACAGCGATATAAAAAAATTCTGTACTTACTGAGCGACTCAGAAAGTGGCATTTCCGGTTTAGCCGTCGACATTTCTGATGCATCAATTTGCATTTACATATTTCTAGAAATTTTGAATGCTGACTATGCTTTTCTTATGCATCGGGGATTTGAAACATATAACTACGATTTTTAATTCACGAATACCCGCATGTCAAAAAAAAAAAAAACAAAAGAACAAGAAAGTAGAGGAAAAGCCAAAAGCACTCGACGTTAGAATATCATAGTATTTTTAAAATCTATTTATCTTTAAAGAATGAGAAATTGTTTTTAACAAGATTTTAATATTCAAATTCATTTAAGTATCATTTTCAGACAATACTTTATATAACAAAATATAAATAGCATACATACTTAGGCCAAAATGGAGAGCTTTTGTTTTTATCGATATTTTACTTGAATTATAATTCAAATTCTAAGGAATTAGACAATCATTAATTAATTTATTTATTTAATATCTTTTGAAATATTTGGAAATTTTTGAAAAGTAATCTTTTAAACCTCGTGAAATTTCTTAAAATATTTATTAATCTTTGAAGTTTGTTTAAATACATTGGAATCCTATGAAGTCTCTTCAAAAAATATGTAATTTCATTGAATCTTTTGAAACATAATTATATATCTGAAAATATTTGAAGTAATTATTCGAAAAGCTTGAAATTTAAAAACGTGGTGTAGACTTAAAAATAATAATAGTAATAAATTAAATCTGAGATATATTTTATACATCGTGAAATCTAAATTACCATATTAAGTAGGCGTACATTATTTTACGAAATGGAATTTAACAAAAAAACACTAATTACTTTCATTAATAGAATTGTATAAAAAATTCTAAAGCTTAATTTAACGTTCTTGGATCCAAGTACCAATCTCAAAATTCTATTTCTTCATTTTACTCAACAAATATTACAACTACTTATTTTATCGTTCTCTAGCCTTACTTATTTTTAAATATAATTTTGAGTTTTTTGGCGAGTAAAATGAAGAAATCGAATTTCGAGAACAGCACTTAAGTTCAATACCTTTAATCACCTTCTAATGAAGACACAAGTTTTTGTTTTTTGGCAGAAGGCGATTTACACAAGAAAACTTCCTTAAGCAGATTCGGATACTTCGCAAGAACATCTGCATAAGTCTCTGACTTAAGAACCTTTTGTATATTACATTTTATAAAAGTTAACACGCTTTCTTTCAATTTTTGGACGTTACATCGATCCGCATAGATCAGAGTATGAATCGCCGAATCCGTGTCAAGCAAATTGCTAAGCTCCTGAGCACAGAGTAGTTTCAATCCCTTAACATCGTACTTGTCTGCCATTATTTCCAGTAACTTTTCGGTGTCTCTCTGAATATTATCTACCTTGTCTGTGTAAACATATTCCAGCAACTGCTGCAAGCAATCCGGATCATCATCGTTCAAAATAACTTTATTTTCCTGATTCTCTTTCATATTGGCTTGGAACATCGCTAAGAAAACTGGAGATCTGACTGCAAGGATGCATTTGTGGGCTTGAAATTCCCTCTCGCCAACAACTAACGTCACATCTGTGAGAAGTTGCTCCTGCAAAAGCTTCAGAATGTCCTTGGACATTTCATTCTCGTTCATATCAATTTCGGTATTTCTAAAGGAGAAACTGGATTCCACGTGATCAATCTCGCACCAGAGAAACAAATTTCCATTTACGAGGAAGTTATTCAATTCTTCTTTTTCCAGGGACAGAAATTTCTTGAAGCAGAACTTCTGACCTTTAGAAATATCTTTAGCGTGAAGATACCTATTCAAGGAACAGTTTGACAGAAATTCACATGGACAGACATCCAGGAATCGGAAATATCGAGACTAAGGAAGCATTCCACTCCAGAATCGTCGCACACAGCAAATGATTTAGTATCCAGATGTGTATGTAATTTTATGAGAGTTTGAAAATCATTTAAAACCCAGGTGTAGAGTGTTTCTTTGTAGACTATCTTCGTTTCGCCGAAGAAATCAGTTTCTGCAATGAGTAATTTTTTTAGCTTTTCGGCGTCAGCATTAATATTTGAAGAATTGCTTTGGACCTCGTCGTCTATGTTGTAATCCTCCATTTTAGTAGCGTCGTCTGCAAATTTTTCTGTTGAAGAAAAAATAATATTAATGGTCGAATTAATTTCAAATCATGCAGGCTCGATACGTTCAAGTCATAGCATCGTCTCCAGATGAAATATGTTGTTTTTCAAATGATTTTAGATGGCAAGTATTCCACCAATTTGATAGAATTTTTTTTTGACAAAATTATAAGCTGTTATAAGTATTTGAAATTTTAAAAGTACATTGTGCACCTAGTTATGAAACTACTGGTCTAATCAATAAATTGATTATGAATATATACAATTTTTTCGGCTTTTAAAAATCTTTAAATTATGCGTAGAAAAATGGATTAATTTGCAAAATTCTGCTTCAAAAAACTGCATTATGCGATGAAGAAAGCAGAACACGGTGTGTTTGAACCAACTTTAATTGAAAGGTATGAGATTTAATTGCATGAGATTTTCCTATTGGTTATAGTTGTCTGACATCCTACGAATGCGTTTAAGGCCATGTCAGACTTACCCGATCCCTACCTTACCGACATTTTTTTGTCTGCAACGTTACGTCTACATTTATTGAGATATCAAATTGAAAATTTCTAAAATTGATGCTAAAGCATTAAGGTACGTTTATCTGGTCTTAAATTTTTGTAAAAATAAAAAAAATTTTTTTGAAAAAATTTTTTTTTTATAAATGTCAATATTTAGGACCAGATAAACGTACCTTAATGTTTTAGCATCAATTTTAGAAATTTTCAATTTGATATCTCAATAAATGTACACGTAACGTTGCAGACAAGAAAATGTCGGTAAGGTAGAGATCGGGTAAGTCTGACATGCCCTTAAGACCAAAACCAAAAAAATCTCGGGGACACATTTCGAAAAAAGTTGTTTTTTTCATTTTTTTGTAATACAAAATGAAATAATGAATCCTACTGATCAGATAATATTGAACTTCTTACATATTTTTCTATGTATAGAAATCTACTTTTAAAATAAGTAGATACAAGAAATTTAAAAAATGTTCATTATTCGAAAGTTATTGATCTTTTTACAAAACATTGAGATTTCACGTTATTAACGTAATTAAGGCGAACCCAAACTTCTGTTTGGTAGTATAATAAATTAATAAATTATTATAAAATGTATTAAGATTTTTGAATTTTTGGCAATTAAAAAAAAAAATTTCCATGCAAAAATCGAAATTTTACAAAATTATACGAAAATTCAAGGTCTCTAATTATGTATAATATCTTGGATTAAAATTTTTTGAAATTGTACGGAATTTATTGTTATTCTTTATATTTTAGACCTTAACAAAGATTTCAAGTAGGAATTTTTTTTATAGAATTTGATTTTTCCATTGACATTTTTTTGAGGTTAACTATATAAGCAATTTTGATCAAAACATATTTCATTGTTTTATAAATATTTATAGAAGACTCACCTTCGTAAATAAAAAGTATACGATTTTCTCCTTTTATTCAGAACTTTTATATTTTTATCAGTCGTCACCGTCGTCGTCATCTAAAATATAAAACACCGGAAGCGGAAACACCGAATTATAACTAAAATCCAATATGGCGCTGAAATGCCGGGAATTTCTAATGCATATGAATTTTAAATAAATTTTATTCAAAGGTAAATGTAAGTATAGCTTTCGGCATAAAAAAAAACTATTTAAATGAAAAATATTGCTATTATTTAATTCTGTTACAAAGAAATTATATTTTATTTAATTGATTGAAAACTATTATTATTCATATACACAGTACACACTGTAAACAGTTTAGATGAAAATTACATTTCGTTGTTGTGATTTTTTTTTCCTACGATTTACGTGGGAAAATTCCAAATTTTGTGTGATTTCTGACGTTATTTTACCGTAATGTTGTGAATTTCACAATAAAACTGTAATTTTCCTACAAAGACTAGGAAATAAAAATATATACCAGTGATAATTGACGACACTGAAATGGAAAAGGAGTAGAAGCACGTTTGATGGCGCATTATAAATAAAATCTTCGTCTCAACACAAAAGAATCCAAGAGATCGAAGTCGGGCTCAATCCGTAATCCAATATATGAAAATGCATTCAAGAGAATCTAGAGACGAAAAATTTTAAAAATTAAAAAAAAAAAAATTTTTTTTAACTTATAAACAAGAAGCTGGAAAGATCCTATCAGCAAAGAGTAATTCATTTTGCGCAGAGCGTTTGATTTATTTAGATTTTATTTCAAGTAACTATGTATACATTTATGTACTTGGCAAAACGTATCTCCAACCTTTCTGCAACATCTTTCTCAATTCTTTTTTAATTTTAGAGAACTCTTTAGAAAAAGCTTTATTGGAATTCTCTCCAGGATCCACAATGTGATCATACAACTCTTCTGCTAAGATCGTATCTGTAAAGAATTGCGTGCATTAGTTTCACTAAGGGTGTTGGAGCCAAATTCTAATCTAAAAATTAAATTTCTTCATTTTACTCAACAAATATTAAATTTGGAATTATTTCCCTCTGTAGAATTAATCAATTTTTAACTAAAATTATGAGTACAGAGCGAGAAAATATCTAATTCAAATATTTGTTAAGTAAAATAAAAATATTGAATGTTGAAGCTACATATTTTGAATTCTTCGTTTTATACAAAAAGTATCGAAACTAAATATTTTTTCGCTCTGTACACAGTCTTATATTAGACAAAAAATTAGCGCTACAGAGCGAAAAAATATTTATCTATAATTTTCGTTGAGTGAAATCGAGAATGGAATTTTGCCCTTAATATCGAATTAATCTATTTCAAAAATGATGCCTCAAAATATTAAAACATATGATAGATTTTTAGGAAAAAATGTATGGGCATATGTTACCACGTGAGAAAATTCAAATAACCATAAGGTTTATTCTACAAGTTTAACTTTCTCAAAAAATAAGTGTATTTTAGAAAAGTTGTAGCTTACCCCAATTTGGTTTGATTTTATCAGATGAGAAAGGAATCCAGGCAGTGTATCGAAATCTTTTTGATCGTAAAGTGTAACCCATAATATTTGTGTCTTTTAGTCGAGGTTTATCGCTATTAGGATTCAATGTTGGTTCCATTCCAGGTCTGGGATATTGGCTGAATGCTGCCTTTTTCCACGACATCGTCTGCGCAAACAACATTGACTACAATTTACTTTTTGAGTTATATATATTATATATACTTTATTCTAATTTCGATTTCCGAAAATATTACCTTGCATTGCTCGGCAGCTTTCAAAAGGGGTACAAAAGAAAGACCCTCGCTGCATAAATTTATTTTCTGACCTTCTCTCTCTGGACAAATTGGAATTGGAAGCTCGGCCAATTCGGCAAGAGTTGAGAATAAATCGACTAATTCCACCATCTCATCAACTGTGTTGCAATGCTTTTCATCTATCCGTTTTCTCTTCTTCTTTAAAACGGGCACATCTTTGAAGTCACTCTTCATATCCATATCTACTTCAAAATTGTCGACTTCGTAAAAGGAACTTTGATTTCCGTTACTTTGCCATCCAAGTTTTTTCTGTTTTTCAATTTTTCCATATAAAGTTTCTCGAATGGTTCTAGTGTTAGAAGTTATTGCTGCACCTGAAAACGAAGTTTTCTGAAGAGAAATGCAAACAAACAAAACCAATAAAAAGGTTTAGAAAAGGACTAATAACAAAGCAAATATTCAACTTTACCTAAACTTTTTTCAAATTCCTCTAATTTTTCAGTATTTTTTAAGCTCACATTCAATAATTTGTGAGGAAGGGAAACAAGGAGAGGGACTCGTAAGGCGACGTCAAAATTACTATATTTTGCCCATTCTGCATGCTCACCCAACGACCAACCTAAAACAATTATTAAATTACACAGATTTATCATTATATAACGTAGATGTCTCAGTAATTGTGACGGTTACAGTCATGTTACAGTAATCGTAAAAATACTTTTTAACTTGAATAGGTGATAAGAACATGTCTTCAAACAGACATTTGATAATAAAAATCCATTTCATTAAAATGAAAAGTAATAAAAAGGGCGTCAAGATTACTGATATATGCTTACCTTAATATTTTCAATAAATTTTAAAGTATAAGGGTGTTCAAGCCAAATTCTAATCTAAAAATTCGATTTCTTCATTTTACACAACAAATATTAAATTTTGAATTGTTTTCCTCTGTCGAATTAATTCATTTTTAACTAGAATTATGCGGACAGAGCGAGAAACTGTCTAATTCAAATATTTTTTAAGTAAAATAAAAATATCCAATTTTGAATTAAATATTTTTTCTCTCTGTATGCACTCTTATATTTTAAAAAATATTAGCGCTACAGAGCGAAAAAATATTTATCCATAATTTTCGTTGAGTAAAATGAAGAATTGAATTTTGAGTTTAACATTTGGGCCCAACACCCTTAATAAAACCAAAGCAATACTGTAACCAAACATAAGATACATCATTGAAGATATAAACGTAGGAAATAGACTTCCCATCATGATCTTAGAAACATCTTTGGAAAGTTGCTGGAAGGTTACAGGAACGTTGCAGAAACGTTCCTAATATATTTTGCCCACTAGTTTGTATCAGGAGACTAGAAATAAGAGTTGAGCTTTTAAGACATTTAAGGAAGGAACCTAGAGAGGAAAAGGGCCCAACCCCCTAAGCGGAGGGGAGAGGACCCAGATATGACCCAAAGGACGCGCCTGTGTGCAAGCATTCTATTTCTTCATTTTATTCATAAAATATTTAATTTATAATTTTTTCACTATGTAGAGTTAATTAATTTTTAACTAGAATTATGCGTACAGAGCGAGAAAATATCTAATTAAATATTTTTTAAGTAAAATTAAAATATTCAATTTTGAAGTTAGATTTTGAATTCTTTGTTTTATGCAAAAAGTATCGAAACTAAATATTTTTTCTCTCTGTATGCAGTCTTATATTTGAAAAATGATTAGCGGTATAGAGCGAAAAATTATTTATCTATAATTTTCGTTGAGTAAAATGGAGAATGGAATTTTGAGCTTAACTCTTGGGTCCAACGTTCTTAAGGGCATGTATTACTTACCCGATCCCTACCTTACCGACATTTTTTTCTCTGTAACGCTACGTCTACATTTATAAAGATATGGAGTTGAAAATTTATAAAATTGAAGAAAATATGCTAATGTATGTTTGTCTGGTCTTAAATTTTTGTAAAAATAAAAAAAAATTTTTTGAATTTTTTTTTTAAATGTCAATATTTAGGACTAGACAAACGTACCTTAAGGCTTTAGCTTCAAATATATAAATTTTCAATGTGGTAACTCAATAAATGTAGACGTAGCGTTACAGAGAAAAAATGTCGGTAAGGTAGGGATCGGGTAAGTAATACATGCCCTTAAATGGTAAATTCAGCCATTTCTTTTCATTTTCCTTTTTGCGGGTACTTGAAAAATATTCACCATGATCGGAAGTGAATACAATAATTGTATTCTCTCGGAGTTTGGAAGCTTTCAGTTGCCTAAGAAGCATTCCAATCAAATCATCTACGTAAGTTACAGCTGCATAGTATGACTGTATAATTTTTCGGGCAAAGTCAACTAAAAAAACAGTGTAAAATATTAAAATCACGAAAAGAATACTGATTTACAATAGATTCCGAAAAAACAGTTTTACTTGGTATCTTTTCCCAGGGAAATTTTAGATGTAGAGCTTTTACATCCTCTCGCCTTCGAAGATCCGTCCAAGGATTATAAACAACGTCGCTGACATTTTTTGGCCACGAGTAGTTACTCAGATTTGAAAACTTATTTATCGGATGAAACTCTAAAAGAAAATAAATAAAATAATAAATAAATAAATGATTATAAATAATAAATTTGAAAGATTTTATAGGATTCAATTGATTTTAGAAGATTTTAACGGATTTAACAGATTTTAAATAATTTCATAAAAATGCCAAAGAAATATCAAAAAGCTTAAAGTATTTTAGTGAATTTAAACATTTGTTAGAGGATTTTAATAAATCCTAACAAAGGGGTCTTAAGTTTCTAAACTCGGTTTTTTGTCTTTAATTTTTATATTTTCAAAAAAATTATAGTCAACATCCGTCAAGAACGTGAACACGGACGGATATTGACTAAAATTTTATTAAAAATGTAAAAATTGTATTAAAAAAACCGGGTTAAAAAATGTGCTCATATGGTAAGTAACACATGCCCTTAACAAGTGTCATCGCTTTAGTAACGATCTCAAAAAATACATTGTGAAATTGCTGAACATCTCTATTCTCAAATGATAACTGAATGGCTTTTTCCCCCCGTGACCTTTTTGCCACATTCTACTCTATTTCAAGGGTGCTGGAGCCAACTGTGTGCAATTAATCAATTTTTAACTATAATAGAATTATGTGTACAGAGCGAGAAAATATCTCATTCAAATATGTATTTTTTAATTAAAATGAAAATATTCAATTTTAAAGTTATAGATTTTGAATTTTTCATTTTATGCAAACAGTATCGAAATTAAATATTTTTTCACTCGGTTTAGAGCGAAAAATTATTTGTCTATAATTTTCGTTGAGTAAAATGGAGAATGGGATTTTAAGCTTAACACTAGAGTCCAACGCCCTTAAACAGTTTAAAAATAATTTCTTTTAATGAAAACTTTTGTATTAGCTTTGGCACTCAAAATTTTGTTTATTGAAATCTGTAGAGGTCCATCAAATCTCGAATGTACTACTTTCTCATTTATGATAAGATTATCAAAATTACTTAAATATTCTTCAGGATATTTCAGAGGAATGTGAGGTTTCTGGAAACCAACTGCCAAGAAAAATGGATTCCGATCTTTTTCATGAGATTGTAGAAAAAACTTTGCTGCTTTTAATGTTTCCAGGTCAGGAAGTGTTGCGTTTGGCATCAATGGTACTTGTATTGGACACACCTAAAATATATATATAATGTACATATAAAATACATATAATAAGTTTTTTTATTTATTTTTTTATTCGTTACCAGATTTTTTGCAGGCAGGGAGTATTCCGAAATTTGACAGACTGGTGCTTCTTTATATCGGTCTGTGTATGGATGAAACGGTTTCTCTGACCACGAATAAGGACTGTCGTCTGATCCATTTGAACTTACACCTGAAGTAATTATAAAATCCTTGTTTAGACAGTAAAATAAGTAAAAAAAACTTTATCTTGGCTCCAACACTCTTAATGTTTCTGTGAAAATTGAACTTATATGCAAATCAAATCGTTTAAATACAATAAAGAATATATCTACCTGGATGAAATACTTTGCCTATTGACATGGTTGTGTAGTTATTATTCTTCATATGTTGCGGCAAGGTTGTAAAATTCCCAACTTTATTTCGCCAATAACTGTAGAAATCGTATAGCTTCAGGGTGTCTGGTCTTCGGCCAGTTAAAAGCGAATTGCGACTTGGAGCACATAAAGATTGCTGGTTTGTATGTATGAAAAATTATATAAAAATTTCATTTATATTCATCACTACCAGAAATTTACCCGCCGTTAATGGGATTTTAAGAAATATCAAGTTACTTTAAGGACGTGGATCCAAGTGTTAAGCTCAAAATTCCATTCTTCATTTTACTCAACGAAAATTATAGATAAATATTTCTTCGCTCTGTATCGCTCATCTTTTTTCAAATATAAGACTGCGTACAGAGCGAAAAAATATTTACTTTCGATACTTTTTGCATAAAACAAAAAATTAAAAATCTAATTTCAAAATTCAATATTTTCATTTTACTTAAAAAATATTTTCTCGCTTTGTACGCATAATTCCAGTTGAAAATTGATTAATTCTACAGAGGGAAAAAATTCAAAATTTAATATTTGTCGAGTGAAATGAAGAAATCGAATTTTTTTATTAGAACTTGGCTCCAACACCCTTAAGGCGAGGAATAGCAGCCAATCAAATGTTCCAGAGCAACGCATGCGCAATGACATCAAGTGAGGAATGTTGAATGTATTGTCATTTGTGGGTAAATAGGGTAAATAGAGAGTCGAGTGTAAATTTCATCTTTTAACTTTCAACAGAGAAGTAGCGGCCCATACTTAAAAATAAAACAATACTCAATATAATAATAATTAACCTGAGCATATGCTTGAGTAAAAATAACACTTTCTTTCGCCAAAGAATCAATATTTGGAGTGTGAGCATTTTTATCGCCATAAGAGCCTAAAGCTGGTCTCAAATCGTCTGCTATGATGAGTAAAATATTAGGTTTCCCTCCAACAACCCACGCGAGTAAACATGTCACAAACAATTCAATAAACATATTCGAGAATAAGTTGCAACACTTCAAACGAAAAGAAAAGAGTAAACACAGACTTGTAGGTTACACACACTCGACGTTCCCAATATTAACGAAATCGAAGCCGGAGGCGTTCTCAATATTAACCAAATATCTTTTCTCAAATGTCACATCAATTGCACATGCGAATTGCACATAAAATAATATTTTTTAGCATTTTAAACTGCGCGCCAATAGAAACCAATCAGATGTCGGAGTGCAACACATGCGAAAATTAGGGTTGCACGGTTACGCGTAACTCGGACTTTTATATGTATAATACGTATTTTACGTATTATACGTAAAAAATGTAATAAATGTATAAAATGGCGGATTTAAAAGGAGTTTGGGGGGAAAAGAGCATAACATAACCTCAATTATTCAAGAATTAGGTTATGTTTACTTTCTAAATATGAAGCGCAGTCGCCATCTTGAAAACGTAAATTACATGTAAAAAACTAGAGACGTAAATTACGTACGTAAATTACGTCAAAAACCTCATGTAATTTACTTAAGGTATATTACGTGTGCAACCCTGAATTCATAAGTGCGTTTAGCCATTTTAGCTGGTAGGTATTGATTGGTCCATAGTTTCAGTTGGCCATAATCTCAATTGGCCACAACATCACTAAATTCGAAAACTCCGGTGTAGGTGGAAACTAGATGACAATGCGCATTAGAAAAAATCTTAATGAAACAAATCAATTAAAACGCTGCTACTTTCGCCAACCTAACTCCCTTCTAGTCTTTACTTTAAACAGTGTTTATAAAATTTAGTAACTTATGGTAACTTTTAGTGATTTTGTGGCCAATTGAAATTATGGCCAACTGAAACTATGGACCAATCTATACCTACCATTTTAGGTCCATGCTGATTAAGGGTGTTGGAACCAAGTTCTAATCTAAAAATTCGATTTCCTCATTTTACTTAACAAATATTAAATTTGGAATTATTTCCCTCTGTAGAATTAATCAATCTTTAATTAGAATTATACGTACAGAGCGAGAAAATATCTAGTTCAAATACTTTTTAAGTAAAATGAAAATATTCGATTTTGAAGTTAAAATTTGAATTCCTCGTTTTATGCAAAAAGTATCGAAATTAAAAATTTTTTCGCTCTGTACGCAGTCTTATATTTGAAATAAGATTTGCGCTATAAAGCGAAAAAATATTTATCTACAATTTTCGTCGAGAAAAAGGGAAAATGGAATTTTGAGTTAAACACTCGAGTCCAACGCCCTTAATATTGAGAAAGGAATGCGGTTACTATTGGGAATGTTAATATTCGGAAAGTCTAGTGTATGTATATATTTTACAATCGGGTAGGTTGGAAATTACATTTGGCGGCTTTTTTGAACGTCAGAGAAAACTTGTATGTATGTATATAATTAAAGGCGTTGGACCCAATACTGCGTACAGAGCGAAAAAATATTTAGTTTCGATACTTTTTGCATAAAACGAAGAATTCAAAATCTGACTTCAAAATTCAATATTTTAATGTTACTTAAAAAATAAGTCAATAGATATTTTCTCGCTCTGTAAGCATAATTCTAGTTAAAAATTGATTAATGCTACAGCGGGAAAACATTCCAAATTTAATATTTGTTGAGTAAAATGAAGAAATCGAATTTTTAGATTAGAACTTGGCTCCAACACCCTTAAGACTGACGGAGGCAGAAGGGTCGCAAAATTTTATAGAATTTTGAGGTATAGCAGTAAAAAACAAAAATTTTTGTATGTAGTGATAGATAAAAATCGTTTATTTTTCTTCCAATTTCTGCCCATTGTAAAGTTACAAAATACATATGTTTACGTTACCTTCAAATCACAAACCTTAAGAAAAAGCGAATATTCCACTGCGATTACATTGTTTAGAATAAAAGAAGAAATCGTTGCGAATGCATCGTTTTTCTTTTTTCGTAACATCACTGGGCTCGGGAATATTCGTTTTTAAAACTCTTGTATGGCATATATGTATATGTATCGATAATGCGATAATATAGGTGTTAATTAAGATACACGCAGATATTTTTGCTTTCTTGATATAATAATATTATATAATTAATAATGTATATGTAATAATGATGATTATAATTATTTTTAATAATGTAGTAAAATATATGTACATATATGAAAACGAGGAAAATAAGATGTCTGTATTTCATATATGTATGTAAAAATCCAAAAGGATGTACATGTGAGAAAAATAGAATACAATACAATATATATGAAAATGAACGGTTTTTAAAACTGAACAGTGTCTGTCAATTTAATTATTGAGAAGACTCATTAAGAAATTGTGTTATCGTAACAATAAAATTTTTTCCGAGTACAAAAACCTTTTTATAAAAAAAAAAAAAAAAAAAAATTCACAGACACTGGAGTTTAGGGCACATTTTTCACAAGAAGAAACGCTATCATATGCAAATCCCTCAAACATAAAAGAGAAAACACTCGATATAAGTCCTTAAAATAGAATATATAATTATAATTATTCAAATTATACCTTCCAGGACGTTGGATCCAAATTATAATTTCAAAATTCAAAATCTTCATTTTATTTAATCAATAATAAAATAATAAAATTTTTCGCTCTGCAGCGGTACTCACTCTTTTGTATAGAGCTCTTGTGTATAGAGCCAAAGAATGAATAGTGTTAATATTTTTCTTGTAAAATGAAAATATTGAATTTTGATGTTAGAATCCGAATTTCAACCACCCTTAAATCTGCTTTGTTTCATTACTCTTATTATCGGTAGGATCCACAGAGTGTCTCAATCACAGTTCGAAATTATCGAATTATCATAAGTAGCATAATCGACAGCAATATATCGTAGTACATAACGAACATTATTAAGATTATCATTTCGCTTTGAAGAGAATTAGCGAGTTTTATTTTTAAATGGAAAACAGTACGTTGCGTAAATATAATTTGTGTATATGTAGTATTACTGTTTAATTCCTACAATACTTGGAGAACAAATTTCATGTTTTAACAGTTTTTTATCCAACAATTATAATTTAGTACCTCTCAGTATAGCATAAACGAATTAAATTAGCAATGCATTTGGAATGTTTGACACGGAATATTCTTTAAAAGCGTTGGACCCAAGTGTTAAGCTCAAAATTCCATTCTCCATTTTACTTAACGTAAGTGGTAGATAAATATTTTTTCGATACTTTTTGCATAATACGAGGAATTAAAAATCTTACTTCAAAATTGAATATTTTCAATTTACTTAGAAAATATTTTAATTAGATATTTTCTCGCTCTTTATGTATAATTCTAGTTAAAAATTTATTAATTCTACAGAAGAAAAAAATTCCAAATTTAATAATTATTGAGTAAAATGAAGATATCGAATTTTTAGATTAGAACTTTGCTTCAACACCCTTAATTTCGATAGGGATAACAAATTTTTAATCAATCCACCCTTCCTTTAAAAAAAAAAGATATCAGAATTTAAATGCTTATTAGTTTTTCAGATACTTTTTCCTTTACTTATATTTGAATATTACAATTTTTTTTAAGCGATTTTTTCTCAGGATTATCCAAAAATACCGAAAACATAAATACCCAAGATATACAATAAAAGAAAAAGAAAAATAACGAATTCTTAAATTTTTGAAATTAAAATTTTTCTAGGTATAAAAACATTATAAACATATTTTTATTTAAATAATTAATTACATATTTAATATTTAAAATAATTATATGAATTATTGTTTTATGAACCGAATATGATACAATATTTAAAAAAGATTTTCAATATTTAATAATTAATTAACCTAAATATTTAATTAGTTATTTAAATTTAAATATATTTTCGAAAACTGTAAATTTTCGCTAATTTTAAAATTCGGTATTTTTCCTTTTTTTTAATTTGTTTATTTGGTAATTTACTTTTTCGGCATTTTTAATTAGTGCCTTTTACTCTTTGAAAAAAACAGTAGTACGATAGTTTCGATTTCATAAATTAATAACAACAGTTCTCTTTTACCTTCATACTTTTCTCAAAATCATTCTTCCTTCATTTCGCTAATCGAAAATCCATTAAAACAAATTTTTAAAAATTTCGTTGAAATATGTGCTCATATAGAATGTAAATTTAAAAACTGTTTTTTTTTTTTTTTTTTTTGTTTTAGTAAAATTAATAAAAATGACATTTTCGTTTTTAAAGAAGATTTTTCCAACAAAGCGAAGAGAAAATAAGTGAATTAAAACACTTCATTCACTGTGTTTAATCAATTTAGGAAATAGTCCTCCTTCTTTTAAATTATAAAATGCATCGCAAAATATTTGACTATACAATTTACGTTTTTATTTTTATATTCTTCTTGACAAATGTTTTCAGAATTTTTTTTATTAAAATGAAAAGGTCGGAAATTGAACAAAACTTATGAAAAGTGTAAAAAAAAACATTATTTTTCGAAATCTTAATATGTAATAGTTTTTCCCTCAGTTTAAAGAAGGGACACGACGAATCAATTCTTACATCTACATACAAGTGTACGTCTAAATTAAAAAACGGGCACCACAGATCGCTCCTGTAAACTCTTTCTATGATCTATATAAAACTATCAAAGATTTTAGAAAAATCAAGAAGTAGAAAAATATATACTGTAGAACTCCGTTTAAAAGCTAGTATCACGCATGGGTCTTGTTCTCGTACAAAAAACTTTGTCCCCAACACTTGACAATTATTTCTAAAAGGCTTCTAGAAATTCTACTTTGTTTAATCATTTTCATTTTTTTTACGTTTTCACTTTCTCACTGACTTTAGATATTCTTTTTTCTTCAAGATTTTCCAGAAAACTAATGGATGTTCAAATGATGTTCACCCGTGAGTGGCACAAGCTTTAGATTTATAAAAAGAGATTAGAGAAATTTAGAAAAGGGAGAGACTCGGCAGTACAAAAATTTAAAAGTCTTTTTTTAAAAAAATTAAAATTTGTAATGAATAAAAGTTAAAAGAATTGAGAAGAAATATGTTATTAAATTTTTAAATTTTAATTTAATGTGTCTTGATAGGGTGTCTTCTAAAAAAAGCAATTAGAAAAGAAAGAAAATTGAAAAAGGAGAGAAAAAGGGGGAAAGAGAAAAAAGAAAGAAAAAAAAGTAAACTTCCCGGTTTTTTTCCAGATTAATTTTTTTGCCATGTCTCATTTGCCATTTCTGTTTGGGAATTTTTATTGAACGCCACTCGTTTCCTGGTCCGGAGTTTGATTATCTTCTATAACTTACGTCTATGCATTACAATCTACTTTCAAACGGTCAAATACAAAATGTTATTTTCGAATTCACGAGATGCGATCCGTGAGCACGAATTTACAATTACAATTTAACATTTATTCTACATCTTTGAGGTCGTATGCAAATGGAAACAGAAATCCATCAAATTCAGTAGCACAAAGCTAGAAAAAAAAAATAAAATCAGGAACTTAAAACCACATTTCCACACATCCCTAAAAAATTTTATCTTCTTACAGAAATGCGAATTAATTTTGTTTTTAAACAGACAATATATAAAAATAAAAGTTTTACCGAAAAGTTGATCGATTTCTGTCTCCAATGTAGGTTGCAGCAAGAATGACCAAGAATAAGATTTCTACCCTGTTTCTAATTTCTTTTAAACGTGCACTATTTTTTTAAGTCTTGTAAACAATAGAAGAGGAATATTTCTTGATGCGGAATGCATTATTTTCGTGGTATTCGCTCGTTATATGCTTCAACACACTACTCTAGATTACCATCTTCTTATTTATTGTAATTAAATTTAATTGTAGAATAAGGATTATTCTTTTTCTTCTTCCTTTGAATAAGAAATAGTTCGTTGAAAACTTTGAAATGTAAAAAATCAAAGTTTAAACTTTTACAATCAATCAAGAAAAGAGGATATTCTCCCTTTCAAAAATGCGTCTACAATTTTCAAATTAATCCCAAAAACTAATGTTTTACATCAAACACTATTCGTATAAAAAATTACTTTTTTCATATATCAACTATTAGGTCCCAAATAATTATTCAAAACGACTGAAAAACAACTTTCATTCCACCTTTCGGGATTTTCGAATTTATATTTATAAATTCCGGCCACTCAGAAAAAAAATTTGTTACAATTTTTTTTTTTTTTGTAAATTTGGTATAGTGTTCCACTGAAAAGAGATATTTAACTCATTCATGCTCCGTATTTAAAAAAACAATTTTTTTAAACTTCAATTGACTAAAGCAATCGTTCAAACGTTTCTTTTTTTCGGGGTGGCTAGATTTCAAATTCCATGTTTTGTGCAAAAAGAATTAAAATTAAATATTTTTTCGCTCTATATAGACAAATTTCAAGTTCAAAAAAGAAAAGCGCTCTAGAGAGAAAAAATATTTAATTACATATAATATTTGTTGAGTCAAACGAGGAAATAGAATTTTGAAATGAGAACTTGGATTTAACATCTTTAAAAGCATGAAAGAATTAAAAATTGATATAATTTCAAGAAAATTATACGAAAGAATGAAAATATTCCAAAAAGTCTGAAATGCTTTTCTTTCTATTCATGATAATATTCACTCCGAAAAGTTTCTTCGATCTTGAGCCTTGTCAATTTATTTGAGGCAACGTAGCCAAATAGGCAGAATGGCTGCGCACCTCAAGTACTCTCAAATGGATCCGCTGCTATCACCAGGAAAAACCATCATATTTTCTGCACCATATGAAGGAGTTGGCGAACTTCTTGCATCCAATGAAGCTCTACTTGCTGAGCTGAAACTACTTGAGCTCAAATCTTCATAACTCGCCACTGACTGACTTCCACCTGAAAAATATATAATTTTCTTAATGAATACATTTTACTTTTTTAACTTTACGATTTTTAAAAATTACCACAAGACCAATTTTGTTTTCCCTAATTTTACTTTTGTAATAATAAATATTTTTTTTTTGATAAAACTAGGCCAATTATCTTCGTTTCTTACAGAGGGAGGAACTAGATTATAAAAAACATTAAAAAGAAATCGGCGTTCGAACTTTAAGAGAGGATTTCATAGTCTACGTACTAGAGTGGTTTAAAAATTTTTTTTAGATATTTTCATGCATTTTCGGGAATTTTAAAATTTGTCATTGAATTTTAAAAGATTCCATAAAATTTTTGGAAATTCAAAAGATTTCATTGAATTTCAAAAGATTTAAAGTTTTATTATGCGAAATTTTTTAAAAATTTCAATAGCATTATTATTGAAAATTTATTTACATTATTAACACTTTTCTGTTAGGGAAATTTGTCTGAAAGTCAGGAAAAAGTCAAGGAAGTGTCGGAGGAATTGAAAAATTGAATCTTGAAGCAAGCGTGAAGAATTACACAAGCACACAAAAAAAACAAGGTCTTGTTACAGAAGGGTGACCCAATGGGCAAAAAATAGAACGTCCTAAAAATGTTCTATGTCAGGCCAAAAAACATCCAATGTTCCAAAGACGTTTTTAGGACGTATTTGGAACATTGGACGTTTTTTGGCCTGACATAAGACGTTTTTAGAACGTTCTAAAAACGTCTTTCAATTTTTTGCCCTCTGGGGACCCATATACCCTTATGTTTTACGGCACGCTGAGTCCGAATCTGATGTCCGTTTACCCCCACCACGTCATAATTTAGATCAATTGACGGTAAAATCGCAAAAAAAAAATGTTATTAGAAATGACCACTATTCTTAACGTTTTTTGGGTCCCTGAATCCGAATTTGAGGTCCACTTGACCCTCTCGAATCACCATCAAGATCAATTCAAGGTCAAACCGGTAAATATTCCAAAAAATGTATTTTTGACTCGAGATTAGGAAAGGACGTGAAATTTTACATCCAGATATAAAATAAAACAATTTTTTTCAGTTTTCAATTAAAATTTTCTAATTTATTTGTTTTTTTTCACCTTTCTTGCAGCGACAATATATAAAAGCATAAAAAAATAAAATAAAGAACTATGAACTGTTTAATTGCGATAAAAGTCTATGATAGGTCACAATTTTTTTTTCTTTTGTAACAAACTCTTTTCTCCTCGAAAGATATATGCAGAGGATTTCTTTTTATTTTCAAAGTCTCTGGCTGTTTGGATGTTTTAACCGACCAACAAACATCTGCCATCATATTTACATCCAATCTTCCTTGATAGCGACGTTCCATTTCCTTAAAATCTTGGTGAAATCGCTCACCTTGTTCTTTGTTATAGTCTCCGAGATTTTCTGGAAAGTAGTCAAGAGGAGAATGTAGGAAATGTAACTTTAAGTTCATTAAGCAGCCTAAATTTTTTAAACTTTGCAACAAATTTTCAACTAAAGACTCATAATCATCACTCGTCTGATTTTCCGAAAAATTCTCTGCGACCTTTTTGAAACATAACCATGCAACCATCTCTTTAGAATTCATTTCTGTGACAAATTTTTCGTCTCTAAATAAAGTACGAATTTAAGGACCATCAAAGATACGTTCTTTCAATTTAGCATCACTGATTTCTGGAAATTTCTTTCCCAAATATTGAAAACCGTTGCCATCTTTGTCCAAGGTTTTTACAAACTGTTTGATTAGACCAAGTTTGATATGAAGAGGCGGAAGCAAAAGCTTTGAAGGATTTATTAACGGTTCACGTATGTATTATATTTTTGGATCCGGGATGGAAATCTTCTCGCTTTGGCCAATCGTTTTGTACGTAGTGTTTCTTTGTATCTCCGCTATCCCAAATACACAAAAAATAGGGACTTTTTGTAAAACCTGATGGTCGTCCCAAAATCAGAGTGGAAATTTTAAAGTCTCCACAAACCTTCCAATGGTGTTCTGTATACTTAATTTTGTCCAAAACTATTTTTAAATTTGCATATGTTTCTTTCAACTTTGTTGAATGGCCTATTGGAATAGGTACATACATGATACGATTGTGAAGTATAACTGCTTTTAGGCTCCATCATGAGCCCTACAAGAAAAGTCGGATTGAAAAGTATTCAAAAGTATTTAGAAATTTTGCATTTTTAATGCGAGGTTGTCGCAAAGCGGCATTCATTCGTATTAAGACAAAGTCTCCTGAGTGCGATTCAATGCGATCTAATACGAATTTTCTACTTCGCACTCAATTGTATTCAGTACAATTGAATTAAGATCGAAGTCTCGCATTAACTCGCATTGAACGTAGAATTTATCACTTATGTATTTAGCCGCATAAAACATGGTGTACCCTGTATACGAACTATCGCATTAAAAAGCATTGGCTTCCGGTCCAATGCGAAGTTGTCGAAAAGCGGACTTCAATACAAAATCTCCTGAATGCGAAGCAATGTTTTTCAATCCGACTTTTCTTGTAGGGAGGAGTCGAGAAATAGTCTCCACTCTTCCTCCATATACATATGTAGATATCGGGTTTTATTTCATTCATCAATCCATAGGCTCTTGAGCTGTAGTTTCAATTTTAATCGCTGATGTTGTTGGTTTCTTCATGGAACCTACATTGGCAGACAATATCTGAATTTGCCGTCAAAAATCCATTTTTTGCAATATTTACCGGTTTGACCTTGAATTGACCTTGATAGTGACTCGATAGGGTCAAGAGGATCTCAAATTCGGATTCAAAGACTCCAAAAATGTTAGGAATATTGAACTATATTTATATTTTTTTGTGCTCATTTTTAAGCAATTTGCTTTCTCATAGAGGAAGCATTAACGATATAATCATAATTTTCTTAAAATTCAATAAAATTCATTAATCATACAGGTCAATCGATTTGTCTTGACGCAAGGGATCTTTCTTTCCTTTACATAGGCTTTGAATTTTCATTATTTGAGAAGTTAAAGTCGAAAAATCAATTTTACAAAAATTCAAAATCTACAGAAAAATTTTAAAATTCAATATTTTGAAAAATCCTTCGGCACGTTTTGATATATTGGTGGTGCAAATATACCCTCCAAATTTCATCAATTTATCTACAACTTTCATTAAGTTAATAGGGCGACAAAAAATGGCACATCCATACACACATCCACACACACACACACACACATACACATACATTCGGACAATTGATTAGAATGTTGTATTAGACATTTATTACGTGAGGTAAGTTTAATTAAACGATTTTTAAAATATTAAAAAATGTATCGAAAACAAAACTTCCCCTATGAGGAAGCAAAATGAAAAGAATTCCAGGGAAATAAATATTAAAATCAATTTTTACAAATCTTTTACTTAAAAACGGGAAACGTTTGAAAGTGAGTAATGTTTATAATACATCTTTGAACATTGAAAAGTTTAATATGATCAAATCCTAAGTTACAGCTGTCAACAGCGCGCTACCTCCAAGTATTCGAAACTTTAAACGCGATTTTTCAAAAAGGGCCGTTGCGGTGTCCACGATTTCTCAAAAACCATGTCACCTATCAATCTAATTTTTTTCAGATTACTTTATAACAATATTATCTCATACCTGGACGAAGGAATTCCCATTTGAAAGAAAACTTTTTTTTTTGGGACTGAAAAAACTGAATTTTCAGACCCCTAAAAATCGATTTTTTAAAAAAATTCCTCATCATTTTTGCAAAAATACTTATTTTGACAAATTCTTCGTCCAAGTAGAGTAAAATTATATAAACTAAAGAAAGCTCTTGGTTAGATTGATTGCAGGTGATCCATTTTCGACTTATCAAGGACACCGCGAATCGCACATTCTCATACACGCGTCGCGCTTCGCATCGCTTGCGCCTATTTTTATTTAAATTACTACAAAATGGAATGGAATGCAAACGAAAACTAATTTACTTAAGGTTCTATCGACCTTAAGGAACACATTCTCATCAGGGCACTCGCGCTTCGCGCTCGATATTTCATTTAAACCGCGCGCTTTGCGCTCGACTCTGTTTAACAATATTTTTCATGATTAAAACGAAAACTACTCATCCTATTGAAAAATGGCCAAAGGAGAACTTGTAGAAATTTTTAAGGCCAATAATTATGTTTCTTATCATTTTCTCTGTATCTCGCGTTATTTGGCTCAAAATTTAAATTTTCGATTTTTTAAGGAAATTCAAAAAGTTATTATGTCTATCCTATAGAGTGTTCAAAAAGAAACATTTTTCATCTTTAGACTTTTTTTCATATCGTGCGTTGTTTGGCTTCTAATTCAAGTTTTATTTCATTTTTTTAGAT
>UCOK01010073.1:7900-23287 GCA_900474325.1 Synergus umbraculus | reverse complement strand
TCTCCATAAATTGCTTTGCCTCACATCCTTCGGAAATGCATGTCTCAAAATAGTTTTATTGGACATGCAGCCCGGTACGCAGCATCGCCAATAAACTTTTGTTTTTGGAGCTTTCCCAGTGTCACCTAATGTAAAAAACATGGTAAATAGAAAGAATAATTTTATTTAAAATATATCTGAAAGTATACAAAAAAAATATGAAAGTTTGTCTTTAAAATGAAACAAAGGGCTTTTAAAAATAATAAATATTTTCGTAGTTATTAACATTTTTAAAAACATAGAAATTTGAAGTTTTTTGGCAATATCTTTTTATTAAATGCAGATTTTAACTTTCCCTTTGGCTTATTAGACGAAGAATTTTAATAGCTTTCGTAATATTTTAGAGAAAAAATTTTCAATTATGTATTATAAAAATTAGAGAACTTTAAGTAACTGCTAAAAAACAGGCGTGCCCACAATTTCTGACGGTAGTTAGATTTCAATAATTTTATTAGATATTGTGAGTTAGATCATATTTTGTAAACATTTTTAATTCAAGTTTCTTTTATTTTTTTCTTGAAAATATTCAATCTGAAGAATTGTCAACATTTTTTTTTAGAAGAAAAAAATATGTGTAATACTTTCTTAAAAATAAACCTTCTTTCAAATTAAAATTAATAAATTTATTAAGTATTATTCTAACTCTATTTTTTTCATTCATTTAGTCAGAATTTTCATGAAATTTAAACTTTAACTTAACGTATAATCATATAACCTCAAAGCATGTCATAATATTTCTTACCTGTGCTATTCGCCGTACTTTTTTCCTTAACTTTTTTCTGCGACACTTCCATTTTATTAATATTTATTGGAAACGTATCGATGCACTTTTTTTTATTAATAATATAATAAAAGTGATGTAAAACTTCACTAAACTCCAATAATTTCAACGGACATATTCAAAACATTTGAAATTTGATTGAGTTGAGCCGTACCTTGTGTACGATGCATACTTACACAACTATAGACAATCATCAGCGCCATCTAAAATATGAAACCCGAGTGCTTCCGGTATAAACACTATACCGGAAAAGCCTATCTTAGTTTCCACCCACTGGTCCTGCGCCAACTGGCAAAGGTCCCATCATTTTACAAACAATATTTAATTATACTACAAAACGTTGTAACGCGTGCTGTCTCGTAAACGCGAAACTACGTCTCACGATCTAATTAAATGCGGGAAGACAGCAAAACATCAAATCTGTTCATTAAATCGAACTGGGATTCGAATTTATAAGGCGCCAGTTGGATGTGTTTCAACACAGACAACGATGAATCCCATCTTTTCCAATTTAACCTGAAAATCCTATAAATAGAATAGCTAGCTTAGTCTCAAGGTCATAGGTACGAAGGGCACAACGGAATAATTGGAGACAACAATTTCTCATGAGAAACAATTAAATACATTTAGCAAAAGAAATATTCGAGAATCAAAATGAAAAGGTTACATAACCGGAAATCTGATAATTAAATTGATAATACGCAAGTTGATAATTAAATAATCGGAACTCGAGATAAATTATCAAATGATAGGCGACTATCCGGTAGGCACGTTACGTAACGTTACAACCTTACCGAATATCGCTAAAACGATATTAAATTCAATACGGAACCGATAAATTAAGTCAAATGACTGAATATCTCGTAAACGAGGCAGATGAAATGACATTAAATGCGAGCACTCCCGAGATCAAACAAATATAATTCAAATGAAATCGAGAAAAGAAAAAAAAATGGCGAAGAGGAATAAAGTGATCTATAGAAAGTTCACAAATCATTAAAATCCACACTTTATCTCGCTTGCCAGAACAAAAACTTCACTATACCTCTGCCATAATCGACGACAAACCAGTTTATATCTCAACTCTTATAGAATATGGCCACTTGGCTTCAGTTAAGCTTTGAACAAAAGTTGTGGCTTCTAGCCTCTAAGACTTTTGGAAAGAGGGTGTAGAAGGAACGTGAAGACGGAAGTTCATTGACAGGTGGGCGGAAATCAGCAGGCCACCATCATGAAAGTTCGGTTGATTCCGGCCAATCACGACAGCCAACGATGTCATGTGACTAGTGACGTAATTGAATATTGTCCTGTCACTAGTCACCAATATGGTTAGTCGACTTTGCACCCAACACTTGCACTTATAAATGTTCGATATGAGTTTTTTGAATGACTGAGCATTCACCAAAGTGTTCTCGAGAGTTCGCTCGTGATGCTCGAGACGCATTGTGACTAAAATCTTATCCTTTAAGTCCCCGGACGTGAAAATAAAGAATCTGTTAGATGCACGGGGTTCCGCGCATCATAATTGTCCCTGAGGCGGCAGATTCGTTGCCCGAGAGGTGGCGAATTCTAGCGTTTGGCGGAAGTACTGACAGGATTCAAATTGGCTACGTCCTTTCTTCCTTCAATGTAAATTCCAGTAAAACGTCCTTTATTAAGATTTTGGCATCCTCCCATGGTTTCGAATGGCTCGAGGTTTACATGTCAAAACATACGCTCAATACAAAAGAGTTAGAAATCATAATAATTAGTTTCGAGAGTGCTCTGGATTCACGCAGCGGGACTCCCTTTCCAACAGTCGTATTACCGAGCGCGATTCAAAATAATAAATGTCTCCGGTGCCGGCTGTTAACTATATCTTTTGACGTTACAGAATTCTGCAACGTCACAACGTATAATTTAAAATCTGAAATACTGAAAAATATTTAAAAAAACAGTTTATTCAAGAACTAAGTTATTCAAGAACTGTGCGTCGTTTCAAACGCTGATTTCTCTCTCTGTGTAATATTATGTAATAATTGGAGAAAAAGAGATAAAAGTATAATAATCGAACTTTTTATTTTATTTTTCCTTAAATAAGCTTTCACTCTTTAAAGATTTCAAAAGATTTCCAGCCTGAAAGCATGAAAAACAATGATTTAAAAAAGATTTTCAAGAACTATAAATTGTTCCTCGTTGGTATATTTGTTGGTCCTGAAACGAACCGATTTTTTTGCCCAAAAAATGGCAGTTGATAATATTTTAGTTATTTACGCAGCAACATTTCCATGTTGCAATTATTCCTTTCTCTTCCGGGCACCAGAGCAGTTACCCCCAGGAGCAGAGTTCACCCTGACATGGGACCTCCGCCGTTGTTGGCAAATATGGTATATCTTCTTCTTCTTCAATGCCTTGATTAGGCATTTGATTTTCTGGTGGAGTAGAAAATAGTTCCTTGAAAATCACAGCCATTTTTTAGATTGATGATGAAAATTTTTAAATTCTCGGAGCAGGTACGTTCTTTATCTTCTGACAGAAGCGATAAAACTGAAAATGGGACTTTGCAGTTCGCACATTATTACTAACTCTTACAATTCTTTTTTTCTTTTCTGGTACATTTTTAGAGTAAAAAATCTATATATATATTGAAATGAGTTGACAGATTAGATTCATTCCACAGATTTCGCCATTTTTTTTGTATATTTTTGGTTACGTGGGGACGTAACTGAGACGCCTCCCTTTTCCACTTCCAGGATGACGTAATGGGGACACGTCACATAGAATTGCCTTTCCTCTCCAAAGACTGATCGACGACTGACTTGAAGCTGGGACTAGAATACGGTATAGCCATAACCGTCTAGTACCCAGACTCCGTGGCGCAGTGGTAGCGTATCGGGCTTGCAAGCCGGCGGCCGAGGGTTCGAGTCCCGACGGCCGGAGTCTGTTTTTACTGACTCGAAGACATTTCGGCTCATTTCTCGACAGTCCCCCCCCTACTCCAAACCAACTAGGGTAACAACTTTGTTACATTTTGTTTCAAAATTCAAAAAAATAAAGATAATTAAAACTGATGTGCAATGCATTTTTGGACCACCCTAGTGCACATCAGTTTTAATTATCTTTATTTTTTTGAATTTTTGAAAAGTTATATATCTGAAAATTTTTGTTTCATAAAAAAAGTCAATATGATAAATTGTTCGACTAATTGAATATTATGAATATCATTGAAGAGAATTTGTAAATTAAAAAAAAAAATTTTTTGAACTGTAAAAATTATCCAAATTTTTTAATTTTTATCAAAAATGGCTGGCTAACGAACTTGACCTTTATTTTAGGACAATAAAAGAGTATACCATATAATCGGGATTTGATTATGCATTTATTGGGAGGAAAAGGGAAAAGGAACTGCCATGTGGGGCGAGAAGAAATAATGCCAGAATGAACACTCAATATCAAACAGTTTATTTACCGTAATCTCCGGCCACACGTCGCACCAAAAATACAAAAGCGTTGCCACCGAATAACTCGCACAGAAAAGCAAGACACAGCTGAGTCGCTTGCGTGCGCTCGCTGCCAGGTCCCAAGAGAAAGAGAGCGAGATGGCCGAACGACGATGCGCAGCACCGCTGTTCGCCCACCGCCCCCAAGCCTGCACTCAGGCAAACAAAGTAACAGCCATCTTACAACCAAAGGCCAATCAAATCGGTCAATTCTTTCGAAAGTTATCGTGCTCACAAACTAAAATCTACAGACAGACAGACACATTGATAAAAACATGTTTTTTGGGTTCAGGGGGTCACAAAACGTCGACATTTGACAAAAAATGAGGGGGTCAAATTTTACACAAAACTAATACATTCTCTGATGAGAATGTAAAAAATTTGTAATGACTGTTGAATAGTTCGTAAATATACCCCCAAAAAACCATTATATTATTCTTCACCAAAAATTCATTAAAAAGTGTAAAAAAAAAACGCTTGTCACATGAGACGACCGCCTTAAAGGAAAGATCTATCTTTTAACAAGGGTACATTCACATATTTTCAATTATTCTTAGAAATTTCAAATTCAGTTCTATATGTATGAAAAAATTATAAACCATGACGATATTCCTTACAGAAATTACGACCCTCCCCCCTTAAAATATCGCATAAAGTACCTGGGGGTTTTGGTGCGTGTTTATACTACGATGTATTCCACTTGAGATCATTTTATCAATACTAAATTAACTCATAGAGTTATAATTTTATTAAACAAGAACGAACGCGCGCTCCACCCGCGCATTTACGTTCTTTTTCAATATTATATAATTTATTATATTTTATTTCTCTAATTTCTTAAAATCTATGTTAAACTTTGTAAAAATCTCTAAAAATTCCAAGAAACCTTTGAAAACCTGTGAAATCGATTAAAATTCGTGAAAATCGCTTAAAATTTTCAGTAACTTCTTGGGATTCTTTTAGTAGCTATTTACTTTACAAGGCGCGAAAGGAGGCAATTATCAGACGAGTGGTGAGGTTGGCGTTACGAGCCAACGAGTCTGATAATAGCCCGTTTCGCGACGAGTGAAGTACAAAGCTTTTCATGACCACTGTAACGAATTCGATTTTCGAAACAATAGACCGAATTTCCACTAGTGTATTAGTACAGCCAGAATGTCGAGAAATAAGTTGGCTGGGGCCCCGTAAGCGTGTTCGGGAAATACTCTCTGTCCTCCTCCCTCTCACTCCTTTCGTATTCTTTCCTATCGTATTATATCCTATTGTATTCTATTGTATCCTATTGTATCCTATCGTATCTTATTCTATCTTATCCTATTGTGTCCTGTTAGATCCGATAGGATTGGATAGGATACGATAGGATAAGATAGTATAGAATACGATAGGATGTGATAGGATAAGATAGTATAGAATACGATAGGATGTGATAGGGTACGATAGGATACGATACGATAGGATGTAATACAATAGAATAGGATACGATAGGATACGATACGATAGGATAAGAGAAAGAAGGGGTGTAGGGAGAGACAACCTCCGGTTTATTGATTTAGATATTTTAGGATATCGATACCTATTTTAGAATACCCTATTTTACTTTCGGTACTACTTTAACTATCGGCACTACTTTTGCAGTACTTTTGCTCCTGTACTGTAAAGGGCTCCCTTCGAGACGAATAACAGACACCGAAAATCGATGTTTCGTTACACGTGTCATGAAAAATCAATTATAACAATTCAAATCCCTTCTTTATCCTTTAAAATCCATTAAAAGTATTAGAAATATCTTCAAATTCCATAAAATTCTTAAAAATGCCAGCAAAATTTTTGAATTCTTACGGTAACATTTAAATTTTTTTATACCTTTTATGGGCATGTATTACTTACCCGATCCCTACCTTACCGACATTTTTTTCTCTGTAACGCTACGTCTACATTTACAAAGATATCAAATTAAAAATTTATAAATTTAAAGAAAATATGCTAATGTATGTTTGTCTAGTCTTAAATTTTTGTAAAAATAAAAAAAATTTTTTTTTTAAATGTCAATATTTAGGACCAGACAAACGTACCTTAAGGCTTTAGCTTCAAATATAGAAATTTTCAATATGGTATCTCAATAAATGTAGACGTAGAGTTACAGAGTAAAAAATGTCGGTAAGGTAGGGATCGGGTAAGTAATACATGCCCTTATATCCCTTCAAAATATTACATAGAAAACTTATCAAATTCCATGAAATCCTTTAAAATTCTCACAAAATCATTTAAATATCAGAAAAATCTTTCGAAATCACTAAACATTATTAGAAGTCTCATAAAATACCTTAAAATTTCAGGATACTATTTAAAATTCTTTATCACCTCATAAAACTCTTACAAAGCTTTTAAAATCCCTTAAAATTTCACGAAATATACTAAAATCTCATAAAATTCTACAAAATCGGTTTAATATTCTAAAAATATCTTTAATTTCGTGAAAATCACTTAAAAACCGTTAAAAATCCACGAAAAAATCTTTAATCTCTAGAAATTCATCTTAAAATTAGTGAAAATCTCTAAAAATTTCTAGAAACCTCTTGAAATTCCTTCACTTTTAAAATCTCTTAAAATTATTAGATGTACCAAATTCCATAAAATCCTTTAAAATTTCACAAAATCTTTTAAAAATCAGAACAATCTCTTGAAATAATTTAATGTAAATTATTAGAAATCTCATAAAACTCCATCAAATCCATATAAATTCCACAATATCATTTAGAAATCGAAAAATTTCTTGATAACCCTTAAAAAATTTACAGCTTTTTGAAAATCCTTAAAATTTTCACGTCAAGCTTCGAAATCATTGTAAATTCTACAAAATCTTTTAAAAATCATAAAAAGCTTTTGAAAGTCCTCAATTAAATTCCCTATAAAATTTTTAATTCCTTATTTAAATCCCACAAAATACATATTTTAATAGTCATAAAAGTACCTTGAAGTCCGATTGAAATCTGATCAAAGTCGTGAAAAATTCTAAAAACTCCCAGAAATTGACTAAACTTGATTTACTGAAAGTTTAAAATTATTTTTAGAGTAAAGCGAATTGAGATTGACAAGAAGATAGAAAGAAATAGCGGGAATAGACGAGAGATAGAAGGAGATGGAGACGGATAGGATTTCTATCTTTTTACTTCCAGCAGGTATCTCGATAAAATAAAACCGTTTAAAAATAATATATTAATTTATTTTCTATTATAAGAAAATGGATTATCCTTATTCTAGAATTGAGCCTCAGGATTCTATAAGGACATATAAAATTCACATGACCGTTCCTTTTAGTCTCTGTTGTCTTTAAAATTGATTTTGAAAATTAAATTTTTGAAATATATGGCTTTGTAGGAAATTTCAAAGTTATATATTTCAATAATTTAATTTTCAAAATCGATTTTAAAGACAACAGAGGCCAAACGGATTGGCCATGTGAATTTTATATGTCCTATAGAATCCAGCGGCTCAATTTTATATCTAATAGTAACAAAAAATTTCATGTAAATATGTACACACGTTAAATATTCTTAAAAGTTAAATATTCACTACTTAATATATTATATACCTATCTAAATATATACATATATACAATATATATTTATATACACTATGATACAGTTATATTGCCGATACGTTTAGAATTGGATACAAATCACTAAGACTTTATTCTAGAACTATTTATCTTCTGAAAACTGATGGATCCCAATTATTTCCACGAGGGCCTACTGCATCTGGCATCTTAAAATCTGGCAGAGATTTTTTGCGATTTCTGCTCAACTGCTCGAGGCAATCCTGCTGTTTTGGTAGTTTGGCTGCCAGGACTCTGAAATATAAATTGAATTGTTAAGAATTGTTGGCGAGAATTTCGACTTTTAAATTTAAATTATAAATTCCAATAAGCAGTACTCAATAAATGTAGTCTTACCTTTCAGGGTGTTCAACCTGGAGCCAAATACTTTTCAGTGCATCAGACGCAGTGATCCTTTTCTTGGGATTCAATTCAATCATTGCGTCAAGAAGATCGAGAGCCACTCCTGGTAGGCAGGAGTAGCGTTCTTTGACGCACCGGTTGTGTACTTTTTTTGGTTTGAGCGCCATCCAATGAGGCAGATTTATCACGGACGGCCAATCATTTGGAGTCGGTGTGCCGCAGAGTTGATAGATTCTATCAAGATGATCAATCTCGTCATGTGACTGGAAAAAGAAACACATTTAATAAATATCGTTAATGAGCCAAAAGTCCTCTTTCAAAATAAATATACATTGCTGGAAGTAAACGGATTCAAACGTATATAAATTAGCGGATTCAAATAGACAGGAATTTTTTATCCGTTTCCTATCTTAAAAAAGTGATGTTACCAAAATATCGAATAAATTGTAGTCGAAAACCTGATTGGTTTAGAAACTGCGCGAATTTTATGAAGGTATCGAATTTGAAAACAATTTCCAGACTATTTTCGTTTTCAAAAATATTATTAAGACAGAGAATACGAATTTTACGAAATTTATTGAAAGTTTAGAAATATTAAAGGATTTCACGGTATTTGAAGGACTTTTATGTAATTTATTTTGATTTTCAGAAATTTTAAGGGATTTTACCAGTTATTGGGGTTTTATAGAATCTAAAGAAATTTAAAGAATCTAAAAATTTGATAAAGAGTTTTCATTGGATTTTTAGATGATTGAAAGTATTTAACGAGATTTCATGGGATTTTAAATAACTTTAAGGGATTTGTCTAATATATTTTATGGAATTTTAGGTAATTCTAATGGGGGGAGGGTTCTACGATGTTTGATAGAATATTAAGTAATTTTAAGGGTGTTGGAGCCAAGTTCTACTCTAAAAATTCGATTTCTTCATTTTACTCAACAAATATTAAATTCGGAATTTTCTTTCTTTGTATAATTAATCAATTTTTAACTGGAATCATGGGTACGGAGCGAAAAAATATTTAATTATAATATTTTTTAAATAAAATCAAAATATTTAATTTTGAAATTAGATTTTGAATTCTTCATTTTATGCAAAAAGTATGGAAATAAAGTATTTTTTCGCTCTGTACGGCGTCTTATATTTGAAAAAACATTAGCGCTACGGAGCGAAAAAATATTGATCTATAATTTTCGTTGAGTAAATTGGAGAATGAAATTTAGAACTTGATAATTGTATCCAACGTCCTTAAAGATTTTAAATGGATCCAGTAGATTTTACAGTATTTCAGTGTATTTTCAGAAATATTAAGAGTTTGAATGAGACTTTATGAGATTTTGAGTAATTTTATGTAATTTTACGAAATACCAAGTGAGTTTACGAAATTTAAACGAATTTCAACAAATTTTAAAGAATAAAAAGGCATTTTAAGGAATTTTATAAAACTCATGAAGATTCTTCAAATTAGATAAAGAATTACAAGACTTTATATTTCAAGAATTAAAAATTCTCAATTACTTTGTCTTCTAGCAAAAGGTGTGCAAAAACGAGAAACTAATCGTTAGCAAAAAATAATAGATCGCGGATGGAAAAGGATACGTTAACAGATAGAAAATTATATATTGAAACGGATAGCAAATAAGTTATAGTTTGTGAAAAACGGATTAAAGAGGATAAATAATAATTCAAACAGTTAGATTTTTACTCCGTGATAGGTGACACAGGATCAAGTCTAAGTAGTTCGCGGATAGTTAAGGATTGAATCGCGGATAAAAAATGACTGATTGAAACGAATAAGTATAAAACCGGATAATAATACATAAAAACAGATACAAACGGATCGACGGGTATTAAAAAAGTATTCAAATGGATAGTTATGGACAGATGACGGATATAAACGGATAAAGTTTCAATCCGTTCACTTCCAGCAGAAGTAAATATACTTTAATATTTTGATATTTACCGGAAACACCAGCCTCTTTATGAACAATTCACCGAGGATGCATCCACAGCTCCACATGTCGATCGATGGACCGTACCTTTCTTCTCCAAGAATTAATTCTGGAGGTCTGTAGGAAAGGGTTACTACGTTATTTGTGTAGGGTCGCTGCTTATCTTCCAGAGAGTAGGTCCTGGCAAGTCCGAAATCAGCCAGTTTGACTTCACCTCTGTAAAAAGAAAACAAAAAAGAAATAAAATAAAATATCTAATAAAATATAGTATTCGAGAAAGAATAAAGACCATTTTATTTTTGCGAATCAAGCGAACACTTACCTACTGTTGACAAGTACATTAGAGGTCTTGATGTCTCGGTGAAGGAAGCTTTTTCCATGGCAGTACTTAACCCCCTTCAGTAATTGCTGCATAATGCTGCCATTGATTTGGGTGTTGAAGTCCATCTGTCCAGATTCTAATAATCCTGCCAAGTCGTGGTTCATCATTTCAAACGCTAAATACATGCCTTTGTCCTGTAACAAATGAATGTTTGATTTATATTATATTAAAATAGTTTTTTTTTAAATATATTTTTTTACAATCAATATTTTTAACAAAACCAAAGTTGAAATAATTTAATGCATCATACCTTTCGCAATTCTTCAGCTTTCTCTTCATCAATTATAACTCCTTTTAAGGAAACGATGTTTCTGTGCTGAAGTTGCTGGAGAATTTTTATTTCTCGGACAGCCGTGATTGGGAATCCTTCTAAATTCCCGGAAGATTCTTGGACATGTTTCACTTTCTTTAGCGCTAGGAAAACATTTGTTCCCCTAACGCGAGCTCTAAAAACTTTCCCGTAACTGCCCTCACCTATTTCCTTTACCCGGTCAAACTGATCCAAACTAGTGAGGGTTTTTTCTTTTGGATCAGTTTGCGACCCGGCAGGTTTAAGAATCTTGGGCCTGATCCTTTGTTTTGGAGGTTCCTCCATTTTTGTTACTGGGTTGGGCGAAGGTGGTAATGGAATGTTTTCCAAATCGTTCATTCCATCCTTTTCATTAATTGATTTAAATCCGAATTTTTCTAATGTTAAATCCGTAATATTGTGAGTTTTTGCTATTTCAGACAAGAGACTCGTCTGATAGCAAGGAATTCCGTGACTTGGACTCTTAGGGGTTCGAGTTCTCCAACTTTGCGATCTATAGTAATCGCGTTTGCGGTCCGATTCCTCTTCACGTCTTCTTTTCCTTGTCAGATCTTCTTCACTGCGGTGTCTTCCAACTCTAGGACTTGATTCCCTCCGCCTGTGTTTACTATCCATCTACACGTAGTGTAGGCAAAATAAAAAATAAAACTTGTTAAAAAAATATTGCACGAAAATTTCCTAAAATCATAAGCAAACATCCTAAAATTATAATTACATGGGAATAATGTTAATTGTACTATTTTAATATTTTAATAATTCAGTAAAATATTTTTAAATCTGATATAATCTTTTGAAATTCCTAGAAATCCTCTGCATCCGAGACCAGGGAATATTCCAGGCGGAAGTAGCGGAATTGTATTCCTTTCTATCCCTAATTCTATCTCTCTTGCTAGAAATTTGTATCTTTTTTATATACCCAATGCTATCTCTCTCTTATTAACTTCTTAATTATGCTACGACGTCTCGTCCGAATAGATCAAATGTAGTAAAGCTAGTTGCACGATTCCTATCCACATTTTTTAAAGTCCGCGCCAAGTTTTTCAAGACTGCCACAGATCGAGCAAATCCCACTCTCGTTCCTCCCGTCGCACATCGCAAGAATCTAGCTCTAGGTCTAGTAGCGAAGGCGACAGGCGTACTAGTCATAATGACAGCCGATCGTCCCGTTCTTACTATTCCAGATCAAGTTCCAGCAGCCGCTCTAAAAGCCAAACAAAAAGTCCGACACGTCGTGAATCATCTGGAAGTAAGGAGAACTCTGAAGTATGGACTAAGATCCTGAAAGCAGGACTCTCCAAAGACCCAAAGAAGGAGCTCTTGGAAAAATATCCAACACCAATTAACTGCAAAATGCTCCAAGTTCCAAAACTGAACCCGGAAGTAAAATCAGTCATGGGCCAGACCGGTCTTAAAAAAGACACTTACCAGATCACTTCTCAAAATCAACTTAGTGCAGGCATCACAGCCTTGGGTCACGGTCTGACGGAACTACTCAAAAACACAAAAAGTGACGAATCGAACTCCTCTCGCTTGATAAGTTTTTTCGCGGACTCTGGAAGAATCTTGTTAGATCTCCACCATAAGCTGTCCATTTCACGGAGGTCCTTCATCCTCCCAGGACTGGACCAAGTGGTCAAAAATGTTACAGATGACACTGAAGTCGACACACTCCAACCAAGGAGCGAAATTCTGTAAAAAAGCAACACCCTACGGAGGAGAATCTCACTCCCGTAATTATAACTGCAAGGGCCCTCCCTGGAGGAACCAGAGGACATACCAATCAGGAGGGCAAAACAGATACCCATACCAGTGCAACCAAGCTTACCAGAAACCTCGCAACAAGAAATAAAAGTAAGTACTATTGCTGGTAGAATAAAACTATTCGCCCATAGCTGGTCAAGGCTGACCTCTGACCCCCTAATCTCACAATATGTGACGGGATACAAAATCCCCTTTACATACAAACCTTGGAAAATTCGAATCCCTAAAGTGGCTAGAATTCACAAAAAATAGGAAATTGAATACCAAAAGGCAATCAATATACTGGTCCATGCCATCATTAGTGCTACCCGACATCAACTGGTGGATCAAAGACATTCTTACCACTAGTAACTCTATCAGCCCCAAAAAATTTTAAATCGAGATCTTTACAGATGCCTCCCTGGCAGGTTGGGGCGCGGCTTGCAGTGACAATTATTTGGCAATTATTTGGAACTTCTGGCGGCTTTCAACGAATTGGAATGCTTCGCTAAAGAACTGCGGTCATGTGACATACTACTAAGAATAGACAATACGATCGCAATCTCCTACACAAACAAGATAGGTAGCATCCAGTTTCCAAAACTGAGTGGACTATGTAAGGAAGTATGGTCATGGTGTCAGGCCCGCGACATATGGATCTTCGCATCATACATCCCATCACGTGAAAATATTGTAGTCGATTGGCCCACCCAGTCCTGGTACCCCCTATTCAAAGCTCTATTAACGATCAAAATTTTGTACTTTGGACCAAACTCTAACTTGCTCTCTTGTCCCTCTAGGAAGGAACACCCTCTAGCGAAGAAATTTATCCTGGCGGCAGGGAAGTTGTCTGGCAAGCATTTATCAGACAAGGAGTATCAGGATCATCCTTACCAGCGATCCTCGCCTCACTAGCCCACACTGCATACCAGCAGTACGAGAAAATCCTGCGTCTCTGGTGGAAATACTACACTGGGAAAAATTTTAAGCTGTTTCAGCGTGAAGGGTTCATGTTGTCACTTTCGAGTTGATTCAACTCGAAGTCAAGGTAGTTTCTACGTTGAGATACCGAGCTGAAGCAGAGTCTCCAAATCGAGCTCATTTTTTCTCCCTCTAGCAAGTAACGAACCTATTGATAGAAAAAGAAAGCATGAGTTCGAGGGTCCTATGATGGGGGACGAAAATCCCACGATCTGCAGACACTTCTTCAGCTCGGTATCTTAACGTAGAAACTACCTTGGCCTCAAGCTGAAACAGCAGTGAAATTTGACTTGCATCTGTCAGGCTGAGTAACCTTTGATTCATAGCTGAATCAACTCAATATTTTTCCCAGTGTACCACGTCAACAAAGTATCAGTCTTCAATGCTCCGGTTCCTGATGCACTTAAGTTCTTGATATCAGTCTCAGAAGACGCTAAATCATACGGCACCATAAACACATACCACTCAGCTCTATCGCTGATATTAGCCTGCGATCTAGGAAACAGTCCGATTGTTAAAAGATTTTATAAAGGACACTCCGTTCTCAAACCTTCCAAAGCCAGATACAACGACATCTGGGACCCCGACCCCGTTCTGCGTTATTTGTCTAACCAATGGCCGAACTCAGACATGAACTTAGAGACAATGTCAAAAAAGCTTTCCACCCTCCTAGCTTTAGCAACTGCACAGCGCCTGCGAACCTTAGCAAGCATCAGACTACCTAACATTAAATGTCTAGGAGAATCAGTCAAGATTTACATTCCTGCGAAACTGAAAACTACCAAGGTCGAAAAAGAACAGCCCATGTTGCATCTCCCCTTTTTTCGAGAGCAACCCAAGCTATGTGTTGCAAGTCTCATACAGGCTTACATAAACAAAACTGAACCTCTCAGAGGAAAGGGTGAAGACACCCTATTCTGAACATACAAATCACCGCATCGACCAGCAAGTTCATAAACCAGCAATCGATGGATAAAATTGACATTAAAAGAAAGCAATATTGATATCAATATTTTCTCGGACTACAGTACACGACACGCATCTACCTCAAAGGCTAACAGAAAGGGCATCAATATTGACCTAATAAAACAAGTGGCTAGATGGTCAAGGAACTCCAACGTGTTTGCCTCCTTTTATAACAGACCTCTCAGGGATAACACTTGCAGTTATGTCACCGCTGTCCTTAAGGGCATGTATTACTTACCCGATCCCTACCTTACCGACATTTTATTCTCTGTAACGCTGCGTCTACATTTATAAAGATATCAAATTGAAAATTTATAAAATTAAAGAAAATATGCTAATGTATGTTTGTCTGGTCTTAAATTTTTGTAAAAATTAAAAAAAAATGTTTAAAAATTTTTTTTTTAAATGTCAATATTTAGGACCAGACAAACGTACCTTAAGGCTTTAGCTTCAAATATAGAAATTTTCAATGTGGTATCTCACTAAATGTAGACGTAGCGTTACAGAGAAAAAAATGTCGGTAAGGTAGGGATCGGGTAAGTAATACATGCCCTTAATACCTCTCAATAAACAAAAATAATATATAAAGATCATTCAATCGCAGTGTAGCTCTTTAAGGCCATGTAATATTTACCCGATCCCTACCTTACCGACTTTTTTTGTCTGCAACGCTACGTCTTCATTTATTGAGATATTAAAGTGAAAATTTATAAAATTAAAGAAAATATGCTAAGGGATGTTTATCTCGTCTTAAATTTTTTGTAAAAATAAAAAAAGAATATAAAAAAATTTTTTTTTT